>JAJPUD010013582.1:22460-33219 GCA_023553655.1 Myrmecobius fasciatus
GTTTTATTTTTCAGTGAATTGTTGTCTTTTTCCAATTCACCAATTTTGTTTTTCAGTGAATTGTTGTCTTTTTCCAATTCACCAATTTTGATTTTCAGTTCACCATTTTTATTTTCCAGTGAATTGGTGATTTTTTCCAATTCACCAATTTTGTTTTTCAGTGAACTGTTTTCTTTTTCCAATTCACCAGTCCTATTTTCCAGTTTTTGATATTTCTGTTGCCCTGATCTCAATTTATTTCCCCATTCTTCTTCTAGCTCTCTTTTGAGATTCTTAATGCAATCATCCAGGTAAGCCTTCTGAAAGGGAGACCAACTTAAGTCTGCCTTTGTGGCTTCATCTGGGATTGTTTTCATAATGTCAGGATCTGGGGACTGTTCTATTTTTTCTCCGTAAAAGCTTTCTATGGTGAGAGCTCTCTTCTGCTTCTTGTTCATGATTTAAAGTTGGGATATTGGTCAAAAGCAGAAAAAGCTGCAACGATTTGTATTTGCCCTGGGGCCGTTTGCCGAGTTGACTTCTGGTCTGAGGCTGGTCGGGCTAGATTCGCACTAGGACCACGTTTTCAGCTGCTCTCGATCCACCCTTTTCCAAAGGCAGATATGCCAAAGCACCTGCCCGCAAGCAGAGCAAAGTGGCCCAGGCGTCTCCCAGGGGCTTCCTGGGTGCCCAAAATCCGCCCCTCTATCGCAGCCCTGACTTCCGCCCCGGCTGGAGTCTGATTGCGACCAGCCGCCGATTTCCCCTGAGGCTAACCTTCTCCGGAGTTCTTTCAAGGTAGATCTTTGATAGAAGTGCGTTGTAGTCCAAATGCTTGGCGGGGCCTTCACTCAGAAACCAGTTGGAAGGCTTACTTTGTCTGGGTTTGAGGGAATGTCCCGGGAGTTCACAGAGAAAGCTGTCTGCAGTTCGCCATCTTGGCTCCGCCCCCGAAAGTTGCTATTTTTTAAAATAGATGTTAAAAGGAGTTTTCTTCTTTCTTGTCTAAATAAAGACAAGAGCCTCAGATTTCCAGTAAACAAAATTGACAAGGAGAAAGTAAAAACAGACAAGTGAAAAAATGTATAAAATTTTCAAGTTTCTTAGGCATTTGCCTTGTACATCCAAGTTATGGGAATACCTTTTCAGGTTCAAGTTGATTTAGTTGGGCTTCTTTCAATTTCTGTGCTGTCACAATGGTGAGAGAGAGATATGCTAAGTAAATACATAAACAGATAAATAAAAATGAATAGTTTTTGAAGCTTTGGGACACACTGGCCAGAATGAGAACAAAAACATTTCACAAATGAAGCCACCTTGTTTTTGCTTTACCCTCCTTATTTCTGGATTTTGTAACATGACATCAGTTTCCTGCCAAACTTCCCGAGGGTATCAGAATGTGTAAACAAAGCAATTTGGAACCCTGGTCATCTACCAAATCTGAGTTCTCAAATTTAGGAATGAGTGTTCTCAGGAGTACAAGAAGCTTGTCAATAGTTGAAAGTCAGTAACATTTACTGAGTGCTTACTAGGTGCCAGGCTAAAGCCAATGATGCAAATAAGATAAAAAGAAAAACTGCCTCTACTTTTCAGAAGCTTACAATCTAACCTGGGAAGACAATACACAAAAGGTACCTGAAAAGGGGTGGAAAGGAGCATTTGGGGGTTAGTGGGAGTAAGGGGTGAGGAGGAGATGTGTTTCAGGAGTAAAATGATGTACAGGATAGAAATCAAGCAAAGGATATAGGAAATTTTAAAGAAATTTTCAGTAGGATATAGGGAACAACTGGTGAAAAACAATATTATTCTATTAAAATATTCCTTAAGTAGCAGTGTTATCAAAAATATTGCACACTGAATAAAATTTTCTTTATGGAAAAAATCTTTTAAAAATTTTCTCCAATATCTCCAACAAGTCAAACTCTAGAATACATTTCTTTTCATGTCACATAAGGGTAGATCTTGAAAACATTTGCTGAAAGCCAAGGGACACAGGGATCAAAAAATATTGGAATTCACTGATAACTAGAATACAGAAAGATTACTAGCAATCAGTTCTCTGACATAGTCCAGAGAGTTCTAGAATTTGGGAAGCTAGGAGGAATCACTGAGGGATAAAGCATTTCAAAGTTCCTTAAGGCTGATATATATTGATTCAGTGACATTTTGAAGAGCAAATTTTTCAGTGTTTAGACTTGATCTTTTGATTGATTTGATAACTAGCCTTCATTTTAAATAAATTTAGTTTCTCCAAAGATTCCACTCATTCCTACATTGCTTTGGAACCAAACACCTTCTACTGGTCCTAGGAGAATTTGGAAATATAATATTATATATATATATATATATATAATAAACTATAGAAATACTTCCAGGGAGGGAAATTTAAAAGTAGTAAAGGGAAAGCTAAGAGGGAGGGAAGGGAATGATCATAACAAGAGCCTTTCTTCACTTACCCTGCAATGGTTTGTAGTCACTGAGGCCTCGACCTTTTACAATATGAGACTTTGCACTCAATATAATTGTATGACTATCCTGGTCAGATCTTATCCCCTCCACAACTGAAGCAGCAAATGATGTGGCTTCAGATTCTTGAAGACTGAGAATTATTTTGGTGTTGTTTTTGTTTCTTTAGCAATTTTTCAGTTGTGTCTGTGATACCATTTGAGATTTTTTGGCAAAGATAATGGAATAGTTTGCCATTTTCTTCTCCCACTCATTTTACAGATGAGGAAACTGAGGTAGACAGGTGAGTTGCTTAGGGTCACATAGTTAGTAAGTGTCTGAAGCCATATTTGAACTCACAAAGATGAATCTTCCTGACTCCAGGCCTCTCACTCAATCGACTGTGCCATCCAGCTTCCCTTATTATTATATTGAATAGATTCTTAAAGAGTGTTGGGAATAATACCAGTGGTTTGGCACCTAGTATGAAGACATGGTCACTTTTTAAGGATCATGTCAGAGACAAATTATTATTATATTATGTACTACTTCCCCATAGATAAAGCAGGGGCACAAAGCCAGGGCTTAGGGTACATACACAACCTTCCGCTTTTGTGAGGTTGGAAGCTTGTTTATATTCAGAAATAGAAATTTACCATTAGTAATTTACTGTCTTTTATCCTGAAATGCTCTTTCAAGCACTGTAATATTACATGACTGACCTAGCAACAGATTGGAAGGAAAAAATTCAAAGGATATGGAAACTCAGATGCTTCTGGTAATTCTTTATGACTTAAGTTGAAGAAAAGGTGATAAGCTATATGGGAAGAGACAATTTCCTCATCTGGGTGGTCCTTTTATCAATGAAATCACAGATCTAGGCCTTATCCCTGAGATATTCTATGAGTTATTAAGAGTTTTAAGACAGGTGTAAAAAAGAGATCACCAGTAATGGAAGAAATTCTATTCAACTAAAGAGTTAAAAGCAGAGTTAATAGAAAAAGAGAAATCCGAAGCTAAGAAACATAAGCAAAATATATCCTAAAATTCCATGTTTCTTTGTAAGGAAAAGTAAATTTCTAGAAAGGGAAAGTAATTCTCAGCAATCATAATTTGACCATTTAATTACAGTGCTTTACAACTCTTTTTGTTGTGGCAAAGAATTGAAAATTGAGAGAGAGGATAATCAACAATTGGGGAATGGCTGAACAAATCATAGTATATGAATGAAAAGGAATACTATTGTGCTATAAGAAATGATGAACAGGCAGATTTCATAAAAGCCTAGAAAAACTTACATGAATTAATGCAAAATGCAGTGAGTAGAACCAGATCATTATACACAAGAGCAGCAACATTGTGCAATGATTAACTATGATTGACTTAACTCTTCTCAGCAATACAATGATCTAAGACAATCCAAAATACTCATAATGGAAAATGCTATTCAAATCCAGAGAAAGAATTGATGGAGTCTAAATGCAGATAAAGCATTCTTTTTTTGTTTTTTTTTCCATTTTTTTTCCTTTGGTTCTGTTTCTTCTTTTACAACATGACTAATATGGAAATATGTTTTATGTGGTTGCACATTTGTAACCTTTGTAAAATTGAGTACCATCTTGGGGAGAGGGAAGGAAAAAGAAAATTCAGAACTCAAAATTTTTATATAAAAAAATGAATATTGGGGCAGCTAGGTGTCACAGTGGATAGAGCACCAGCCCTGAAGTCAGGAGGACCTGAGTTCAAATCTGGTCTCACACACTTCCTAGCTATGTGACCCTGGGCAAGTCACTTAACCCCATTTGCCTCAGCAAAAAGCAAAAAAAAAAAAAAAAGAATCTTAAAAATTTTAATAATTTGTTTTTATATTTAATTGGAAAAAAATACTTTTTCAAAGGAAAAAAAAATTTTTTTAAATTATACTGCTTTAGCACTGGCCATTGTTTCCTCCTTTTTTCCTCAATAGCTCTGGCTTCCAGTTACCATCTCTGGACAGTTTTCTTCCTGTCTCTTATTCCAATTGACTTGACTTTCTCTACAAATTCTGATCCAGAGAATTAAGGCCTATTCTTTAGATACCTTTCTCTCCAAAGAGGAAAAAGAGGAGCTCAGTTGATACAATTTGTATAAGCAGGATTGGACAAGAACTGATCCCCAAATGCCTTATTCCCTCTATTATACTGATATATGTGGCATATGGTCAACTGTTTGCATCCAGACCCTTCTCACCTTTATTTCCTACCTCAACTTCAATCCAGGGAGTTAGTACCATGTGTTGTCCATCTCCTATTTTTAGTATTGCTAGAGGGGGAAAAAAGAAGAAAAAAGAGAAAGGAAGGATGAGGCATGAGAAGAATAATTTGGAACAGAGATCAGCAAATTACAGCCTTCTAGACAAATCCTGCTGGGTGAGCTAAAAATGGTTCTTACAGTTTCAAATAATCCCATTTAAATAACCATCTTCATTTTTAGTACAAAAACAGGTAGAAAGCTCTGACCCATTTGACATAGTTCACCAACTCCTGTTTTCAAAAGTAATAGAATGAAATTCAAGGTCTCAAGAGCTGAAATTTTGTTTTTCCCAAAGTAGGAACTTTCTAAGAGTTCTCATTTTCTTCTTCCATACATTCACTTATAGATTCATTCAATCAAACAAATATATATCAAGTACCTACTATATATAATATGTATAGTCCCTGCCTTCATGTTACTAGTTGCCATCAACCATCAGAATGAATGAAGTTATGTTTTCTCTTTTTATCATCCCTATATGTGTTCAAGAAAATGGTTTTCTAGTAGCCAATAAAATTATAAATGGGGAGAGAGAGAAAGACACATGTAGTTGAATAGTTATTAATTAACTATTCTTGTATTTCTGTAATATTTGGAAAAAAAGTTTTAAAGTTGAATAAATGGCACTCCTTTATAAGGTGGCAGTTTAGTGTCATGGAAGAACTGAAACTGGAATCAGAAAACTTGGCTTCAAATTCCAATTATGCTACTTCCTTAATATGTTTGGCCTTTAGCAAATTATTCACTTTTTCAGGCCTGCTTTCCCCACTCTACAAAAAGAGGCAGTTGAACTAAATGATTTGTAAAGTCCTTTCCAACTATAAGATGATGTGAATGGAATTTAAAATAACTATTTCCTCTGCCAATAAATATTTCCACCATCATTGGGTATGTCTTCCAGAGCCCCAGGTTCATAATTGTAGTCTTTTACTGCACTCCTCACATTCTGTCACCCCACATATCAAATCAGTACCAAATCTTGCCATTTCTACCTGACACCTTCTCTTTACTCACATAACTAAACCGACACCTTAGGCCAAACCTTCATGACCTCTTGCCTAAATTTTTTATAGTATTTTATTTTTTAAATACCTGCAAAGATATTTTTCAATATTCAAATTTTCTAAACCTTGTGTTCCAAAGTTTTCTCCCCCTCTTTCCCCTTCCCTAAGAGAGCAAGCAATTCAATATGGGTTAAACATATAAAATTATTCTAAATATATTTCCATATGTGTTATGCTATGCAGAAAAAATAGATCAAAAAGAAAAAAACAGGAGAGAAAAAAACAAACAAACAACAACAACAAAAAGGTGAAAATGCTATGCTTTGATCCACATTGGAATGGTGCTTTCCCTCACAAGTCTATTGGAATTGCCTCAGATCCCTAGTTGTTGAAAAGAGCCAAGTCCATCAGAGTTGATCATCATTTAATCTTGTTATTACTTTGGACAGTGTTCTTTTGGTTCTGCTCATTTCATTCAGCATCATTTCATGTAAATCTTTCCAGTCTTTTCTGAAATCAGCTTACTAGTGATTTCTTACACAACAATAACATTTTACTACATTTATGCACCATAACTTATTAAGCCATTCCCCAACTGAGGGGCATCTACTCATTTTCCAATTCCTTGCCACTACAAAAAGACCTGTTACAAACATTTTTGCAAATATGGGTCCTTTTCCCTCTTTTACGATCTCTTTGGAATAAGACTCAGTAGAGACAATGCTAGATCAAAGTGTATGCACAGTTTTATAGCCCTTCAGTTATAGTTCCAAATTGCTCTCCAGAATGATTGGGTCATTTCTCAAATCCAGCAATATTGCATTAGTGTACCAGCTTTCCCATATCCTCTCCAACATTCATCATTATCTTCTCCTGTCATCTTAGCCACTCTGAGATGTGTGAAGTGATATTTCAGAGTTGTCTTAATTTGCATTTGTCTAATCAATAGTGATTTAGAATATTTTTTCATATAACTATATATGGCTTTAATTTCATCTGAAATTATCCATAACTTTATCAATTTATCATTTTTCGATGCATCATAATTTGTCAATTGGGAAATGACTTGTATTCTTATGTATTTGACTCAGTTCTCCATATATTTTTAAAATGAGGTCTTTATCAGAACTCTTGAATATAAAAATTTATTTGCAGCTTTCTGCATATCTTTCAATATCGGTTGCATTGATTTTGTTTGTAAAAAAAAACTTTGTAATTAAATGTAATTGAAATTATCCACTATGCATGTCATAATGTTCTCTAGTTGTTCTTTGGTTGTAAATGCCTTCCTTCTCCATAGATCCAAGAGGTATATAATCTCTTGTTCTCCCAATTTGCTTATAATATCACACTTTATGTCTAAATTATGAACCCATTTTGACTTTATCTTGGTATAGGGTATTAAATGTTGGTCACTGTCTAGTTCCTACCATTCTATTTTCCAGTTTTCCTAGCAATTTTTATTAAATAGTGAGTATTTATTCTAGAAGTTGGAATCTTTGGGCTTATCAAGCACTAGATTACTATAATCATGTTCTATTGTGTCTGATGAAACTAACCTATTCCACTTACCTACTGCTCTATTTCTTAGTACCAAATGGTTTTGATAACCACTGTTTTACAATATAGTTAAAGGTCTGATATAATTAGGCTTAACTTCCCTTGCATTTTTTTCATTAACTTTCTCGAAATTCTTGACTTTTTGTTCTTCCAGATGAATTTTGATATTTTTTCTAGCTCTATAAAATAATTTCTTGACAGTTTGATTGATATGGCAATAAATAAGTATATAAATTTAAGTAAAATTATCATTTTTATTATATTAGCTTAGCCTACTCATGAACACTTGATATTCTTTCAATTGTTTAGATCTAATTATAAAGTTTGAGAAAAGTGTTTTGACATTTTTCCTAATAAATTTATCTATTTTAATGTACATTACTTTATGAATCATGTTGAGAGAGAAACATCAGAGCAAAAGGAAAAAACCATGGGAGAAATAAAAACAGAAAAAAGAAGTGAACATAGCATTTGTTGATTTACATTCAATCTCCTTAGTTCTTTTTCTGGATGCAGATGACATTTTCTGTCCAAAGTCTATTGGGATTGCTTTGGATCACTTAACAACTGAGAAGAACCAATGATCACATATTTTTGCAGTTATTTTGTACAATGTATTCCTGGTTCTGCTTGTTTCACTTAGCATCAGTCATGTAAATCATTCCAGGCCTTTCTAAAATCAGCTGGTTCATCATTTTTACAGATCAATAATAGTCTATTATCTTCATATAACACAACATGTTCAGCCATTCCACAACTGATGGGCATCTATTCATTTTCCAATTCTTTGATACCACAAAAAGAGCTGCTACAAACATTTTTGCTCATGTGGGTCTTTTTCCCTCCCTTAAGATTTTCTTGGGATACAGACCCAGTAATGGCATTGCTGGGTCAAGGGTATGCAGTTTTATAGCCCTTTGGGCATAGTTCCAAATTGCCTTTCAGAATGTTTGGTGGAGTTTTCACAACTCCACCAACAATGCATTAGTGTCCCAGTTTTCCCACATCCCCTCCAACATTTATCATTATCTTTCCCTGTCATCTTAGCCAATTTGAGAGGTGTGAGGTGGTACCTTAAAGTTGTTTTAATTTGCAGTTCTCTAATCAATAGTGATTTAGAGCATTTTTTTCATATGACTATAGATGGCTTTAATTTCATCTGAAAATTGTCTGTTCGTATCCTTTGACCATTTATCAATTGGAGAAAGGCTTGAATTCTTATAAATTTGACACAGTTCTTACTATATTTTTATATTTTTTTTATTAGAAACACAGGCTACAAAGACTTTTTCCCAGCTTTGTACTTGCCTTTTAATTTTGTTTCTGTGGGTTTTGTTAGTGCAAAAACTTCTTAATTTAATGTATTCAAAGTTGTCCATTTTGCCTTTTATAATGTTTTCTAGTTCTTCTTTGGTCACAAATCACTCCTTTCTCCAAAGATCTGATAGGTAAATTATGCCTTGCTCTCCTAAATTGTTTATGGTATAATCATTAATGCCCAAATCATGTAGCATTTTGACCTTAATTTGGTATGGGATATGAGATGTAGGTCTATGCCATGTTCCTGACATATTATTTTCCAGTTTTCCCAGCAATTGTTGTCAAATAGTAAGTTCTTGTTTCAGAAGCTGGAATTTGGGTATTTATCAAATACTAGATTATTATAGATCTTGATTATTGTGCCGAGTATATCTAATCTATTCCACTGATCCACTACTCTATTTCTTAGCCAGTACCAAATGGTTTTGATGACTGCTGCTTTATAATATAGTTTTGGGTTTGGTACTGCTAAACTACCATCTTTTGTATTTCTTTTTCAATTAAATCCCTTGATATTCTTGACCTTTTGTTCTTCCAAATGAATTTTCTTATTTTTTTTCAAGTTATATAAAATAATTTTGGCAGTTTAATTGGTAGGGCACTGAAAAGCAGACTAATTTAGGCAAAATTGTCGTATTTGTTATATTAGCTCAACCTACCCATGAGCAATTGATATTTTTCAAATTATTTAGATCTGACTTTATTTCTGTGAGAAGTTTTTTAATTGTGTTTATATAGTTCTTGCATTTGTCTTGAAAGGTAGACCCCCAAGTATTTTATTTTATCTACATTAATTTTAATGGAGTTTCTCTTCCTATTTCTTGCTGATGGGTTTTGTCAGTAATATATAGAAATGCTGATGATTTGTGTGGGTTTATTCTATATACTGCAACTCTGTAAAGCTGTGAATTGTTTCTCCAAAATCTCTAGGTTTTCTAGGATTCTATTAATCTCTTTTATTTCTTTCTTGTTTGTTTTGTGGTTAAATTTGTCTGATTCTGAAAGAGAAAGGTTGAAGTCCCCCACTAGAATACTTTTGCTGTATATTTCTTCCTGGCATATTACTTGATGCATACTCATTTAGTATTGTTACTACTTCATTGTTTATAGTACTCTTTATCAAAATATACTTTCCTTACTTATCTCTTTTAATAAGCTCTAATTTTACCTTTGCTTTATCCAATATCAGAATTGATTCCCCTGCTTTTTTTTTACTTCAGCTGAGATATAGTAAATTCTGTTCCAGACTTTTACTTTTACCTGTATGTGTCTTTTTGTGTCAAATGTATTTCTTCTAAACAACATATTAAAGGATTCTGTTTTTTAATCCACTCTGCTATTCATTTTTTCTCCATTTTTTCTCCCCTGTATAGTCTTTTGTTTTCTCTTTCCAATGTATCTTGAGTAGTTTTTTTTTTTACCCATCCCATCATCCTTCTTCCTTCTCTTAGTACTATTTTTGTAACTCACTCCACCCACTGTCTTATCTTCTATTACACCTTCCTCCCCCCTCCCCCCCTTACCTTTTTCCCTAGTGTTTCTGTCCTCCCTTCTATCCTGTCTCTTCCTTTTCTTTCCTCTTTCTCTTCCTACTTCTTTATAGGATTAGATAAATTTCCATAACCAATTAAACAATTAAATTATTCTTTCTTAAAACCAAAATGGATAAGATCAAGCTTCAGACAATGCTCATCCCCCTATCTTTTTTTCTTCTATTGTAATAGGTCTTTTGCACCTCTTCATGTAAACTATTGTCCCATTATACCTTCCCTTTCCTTTTTTTCAAAGATGCCTTTCCACCACATCAGAGTTCATTCACAACCACACCCTCAGGCCATGTGATGCCCCCCCCCCCCCGTCTGCCCCCAGTGACAGATACAGTTCTCAAGAGTTACAGATATTGTTTTCCCATCTAGTAATGTGAACAGTTTAACCTCTGTTTACCTTTCTATGGTTCTCTTGAGTCCTTTGTTTTTAGATTAAATTTCCTGTTCAGTTCTGGTTTTTCCAATAGAAGTGATTGTAAGTCTCTTACTTCATTGAAGCTCTATCTCCTCCCCTGAAAGATGATGCTGATTCTCCCTGGGCAGTTGATTCTTGGTTGTAACCCTACTTATGTTAGAAACTGCCAGATTCTAGGTAATCTTGACTGTTTTTGT
>JAJPUD010013582.1:33319-43771 GCA_023553655.1 Myrmecobius fasciatus
ATTTTCCAGGTTGGCTGTTTTTCCAATGAGGTATTTCACATTTTCTTACATTTTTTCATTCTTTTTAGTTTGTTTGACTGATTCTTGATGTCTCACAAAGGCATTATCTTCCATTTGCCCTGTTCTAGTTTTTAATATGTGATTTTCTTCAGTTAGCTTTTATATCTTTTTCCATTTGATTAATTCTATTTTTAAAAAAGTTGTTTTCTTTAGATAATTTTTTCCTTCCTTTTCCAAGCTGTTGTCTCTCATTAATACCTCTCACTTCCTTTCTCATTTTTTCTTCTACTTTTCTTATTTGCCTTTTAAAGTCTTTTATTAGCACTTCCAAGAAACCTCTTTGGGCTTGAGACCAATTAACTCTTTGAGATTTCTTCTGTGCATATTTTGTCCTCATCTGAGTTTGTATTTTGGTCTGCCTTGTCACCATAGTAACTTTCTGTAGTCAAGGTTCTTTTCTGTTTCTAATTTTTTTTTTCCTTTTCTTTTGGTTTTTCCCCTTTTTTATTTTTAAGGTAGAGCTCTGCTGTTGGGATAAAGGAGGTACTATCCCAAGCTTCCTGTGCAGCTCTGAGCCTTGACTTTGAGCACAGGGGTCCCTTGTGTTTTCAGCAGGTAGTTTTGCCTCCTCTGTTCAGAAAACAGCCTGATTTCCCAGAGTTTGCCTTCTGAGCTGGGACTGTGAGCTCCCCACTGGTTTTTTCCTTTACTGAGCCGAGGATCTTAGCGGCTGATTTGCTGTGGTTAAGATCCTATCACCAGCTTTCTCAGAGTCTATCTGAGCTGGGCTGAATACCCTTTTCACCCAAGTGAGACTGTTCTTTCTTGAAGTTTTTCCAGTCTATCTTAAGCTGGAGAGTAGTTTCATTCTGTCACACTGTTCAGAGGGGTGGTTTCATGTGGTTTTCAAAGGAAACTTGAGAGTTGAAGCAGCTTCCTAGCTTTACTCCACCATCTTGGCTCCACCCCCAGAAATTCATGAAAAGTGTTTTGAAATTGTGTTCATATAGTTCCTGTCTTTCTCTTGGCAAATGAACTCCTTAATATGTCATCTACAGTTATATTAAATGGGATTTCTCTTTCTACCTCTTTCTGCTTGATTTTATTGGTAACATATAGAAATGCCAATGACTTGTGTGGATTTATTTTATATCCTAAAAGCTTATTAAAGTTGTTAATTGTTTCTAGTAGTTTTTTAGTTAATTCTCTAGGATTCTTTAAGTATGCCATCATATCATCTGCAAAGGGTGATAGTTTGGTTTCTTCATTATCTACTCTAATTCCTTCAATTTCCTTTTCTCCTCATTGTTAAAGTTAATATTTTCAGTACAAGATTGAATAGTAGTGGTGATAATGGGCAACCCTGTTTCACTCCTGATCTTAAAGGGAATGCTTCTAGCTTATCCCCATTATATCTAATGCTTGCTGATGGTTTTAGATAAATGTTACCTATCATTTTAAAGATAATTTCATTTATTCCTATGTTCTCTCATGTTTTTAATAGGAATGGGTGTTGTATTTTGTCAAATGCCTTTTCTGCATCTATTGAGAAAGTCTATATGATTTTCTGTTAGTTTTGGTTTTTGATATGGTCAATTATATTGATATTTTTTTTCTGATACAGAACCAGCCCTAAATTCCTGGTTTTAAATCCCACTTGATAATGGTGATAAATTGTTGTAATCTCTTTGCTAATATGTTATTTAAGATTTCTGCATCAATATTCAATAGGGAAATGGGTATGTAAATTTCTTTCTTTGTTTTGTTCCTTCCTAATTTAGTTGTCAACATTATATCTGTGTCAAAAAGGAATTTGGTAGGACTCTTTCTACCCCCGTTTTTCCAAATAGTTTATTTAGTATTGGAATTTGGTAGAATTCACTTGTAAAATTATCTGGTGCTGAAGATTTTTCCTTAGGAAGTTTACTTATAGCATATTCAATTACTTTTTTTTAATGGGACTATTTAAGTTATTTATTTTCTCATCTGTTATTCTGAGCAACCTATATATTGGTATGCATTCATCCATTTCACCTAGATTATCAGATTTATTGACAAAAATTGGGCAAAATAGTTCATAATTATTTGAATTTCAAAATTTCTAATTTGGCATTTAATTAGGGGATTTTAATTGTTCTTTTCTAGCTTTATTAGTTGTATGCCAAATTTATTGATCTTGTCTTTCTCTATTTTATTAATGTAAATATCTAGAGATATAAAATTTTCCTAGGAACTACTTTGACTGTTTCCCATAAGTTTTGGTATGTTGTCTCATTATTATCATTTTCTTGGATGAAATTATCTATTGTTTTTATGATTTGTTGTTTGACCCATTCCTTCTTTAGGATCATTTAGTTCCAATTAATTTTTTATCTATTTTTTCCATTATTACATATATTTTTACTAAATCATTATCTAAAAATGATGTATTTACTATTTCTCCCTTTCTATATTTGATTTTGAGATTTTTAATGCTCTAATGTAAGGTCAGTTTTGTGTAGGTGCCATATACTACTGAGAAAAAAAGGTATATTCCTTTCTATACCCATTCAATTTTCTCCAAAAGTCTATCATATCTACTTTTCTAAAATTCTATTCACCTACTTAAGTTCTTTCCCATTTATTTTTTGTTAGGTTTATCTAATTCTGATACAAGGAAGTTGAGATTTCCCCACTAGTATAATTTCTTCTTGCAGCTCACTTAACTTCTCATCTAGGAATCTGGATGCTATACAAGTTGGTGCATATATGTTTAGTATTGCTATTACTTTATTATCTATGGTACCCTTTAGCAAGATGTAGTTTCCTTCCTTATCTCTTTTAATTAAATTTATTTTTGGTTTTTCTTGATCTGTAACCAGGATTGCTACCTCTGCTTTTTTAGTTCAACTGAAGTATAATGGATTCTGCTCCAGCCTTTTACCTTTAATCTGTATGCATTTCTCTACTTCAAATGTGTTTCTTGCAAACAACATATTGTAGGATTCGGGCTTTTAATCCACCCCACTTTCTGCTTCTGGTTTTTTGGGAGAGTTTACACCATTCACATTCATAGTTAAGATGACTAACTCTGCATTTTTTGCCATCCTATTTTCCCCAAGTTATACTTTTCTCTTTCTTTTCAGCCTTTCCCTTTTCATCAATGTTTTACTTCTGAGCACCACCTGCATCAATCTGTTTTTATTTTTCTTTCTATTTACCTTTTTATGTATATATTGAGTTTTGTATTTGGAGATCAAATTTTCTGTTCAGTTCTGGTCTTTTGATCAGAAACAATCAAAAGTCCCTTATTTCATTGAATGTCCATCTTTTCCCCTAAAAGATAATGCTTATTTTTCTGGGTAACTGATTCTTGGTTGTAGTACAAATTCCTTTGTCTTCCATAACATCATATTCCAGACCCTCCAATCCTTTAATGTGGAAGGTGCTAGGTCTTAGAGAATCCTGATTGTGGCTCTTGTCAAATGGATAGGATGTAGGGCACTATAAAAAAGCAAGCAAATGGATATTCTTTTAATCAGGGACTGCCTCGTTCAGTACCAAGAAGCAGGATATTGTGATAGATATTGTGCTGGACCTAACTACCCTGTGATGTCACTGATCCTCTTTGGAAATGAAGAATGGGGGTGAGGAGCAGGACCAAGATGGTAGAGAGGACACATGTCTTTTCTGAGCTCTTCCCACAACCCTCACACTAATAGCAAATCCAGCCTCTGAATTAGTTCTGTAGTGACAGAATCCATGAATATTGGGACTGTAACAAATTACCAACAGAAGATAATTTTGAAGATCTCCAGAAAAGGTCTGTTTCAATCAGGCATACAGGGAGGTGGGCCAAGTGCAAGCAGGCTGAGCACAGATGCTGAGTGCAGGCAGCCACAGTCCCAGGGCAGTGTGGGCTCCAAGTTGGAGAATCTACTGGGAGAAATCTACAGCAGTGTTGGCTACTTACAAGCCAGTAGATCAGCAACTAGTTATAAGAAGTCCAACACACATACAAAAGGCAAATAGTGAACCCCCAAATGCCAAAATTTCATGGGACCTGGCCACACCCACTTAGTACTGGAGTTAAGCAGCACTGATCCAGCACAGCCACTGCCACTTGTAGAGGAAGCTTAGACAATCTCCCCCTTACCCTAAAAAACAGATCTCAACTTTTAAAAAAGTGAGCAAAAAAGCAAAAAGAACTTTGACCATAGACAGTTTTTATGGTGAAAGAGAAGAACAGATTTCAAACCCTGAGGTCACTAAAAGCAGATTGTTTCTAGATGAAGCCCCAAAGGATAATGTAAATTCGCCATCTCACACAGCTTTCTTGGAAGGAATTAAAATGGATCTTAAAAGACAGCTAAAAGAAAAATGGAGCAAGGAAATGAGAACTTTGCAAAAAGAGTCTGGAAAAGGAAACACAGAAATTATCTGAAGAAAACTCCTTACAAAATACATTTGGTGAAATGGAAAAAAGCATATAACTCCTTACAAAATAAAATTGACTATTGGAAAATGAAAATGGAAAAATAAAACAACTCCCTGAAAAACAGAATTTGTGAAATGGAAAAAAAATTCATAGGACATTTAATTTTTTTTTCATTTACCTTTTTAAGCTTATATTGAATCATGTATTTGGAGATCAAAAAAGATAAATGAAGAAAATAATTCACTAAAAATCAGAACTGAACAAATGGAAATGAATGACTCAATGAGACATCAAGAATCATTCAAGCAAAACCAAAAACAATAGAAGAAAATGTAAAATACCTACTTGGGAAAACAATTTATCTGGAAAATAGGTCTAGGAGAGACAATCTAAGGATTATGGGACTTCCTGAAAAACCATAATGTAAAAAAGCATTATTTTCAGGAAATCATCAAAGAAAACTTCCCTGATGTCCTAGAATCAGATGGTAAAACAGCCATTGAAAGAATTCACCAATCACCTCCTGAAAGGTGGTGATTTCACCAAAATGAAAACTCCAAGGAATACCATGGCTAAATTTCAGAGCTATTGGACCAAGGAAAAAATATTACAAGCAACCAGAAAGAAATGAGGAGCCACAATAAGGATTACCCAGGACTTAGCAGCTTCTACCTTAAAGGATTGAAGGGCCTGGGATCTGATATTCTGAAAGGCAAAGAAACTTGGAATATAGCCAAGAGTAAACTATCTGAAATTTGCTTTTACTGAAGAAGATGGACATTAAATGAAACAAGTGAATTTTATTACAGGAGCCACCTGCTAGTGGCTGCTAGAGATCTAATTCTGTCCAGCAGAATAGACCCGTTCATGTGAAAGGATGATAACAATACAAGGAGACTGAGAGGCAATTAAGGCAATTACATTCTCTGACCTCTCTCCTCTTTTCTCTTGCCTTCAATTTATTTCATTCCCAATCCACAAGCAACATCTGCATCAGTAAAGGTTAATTTCTAATTCCTTCAGGGGTGTTATGATTCACAGTTGTGGGGGCTTTTGGAGAATTGACTTGCCCCTTCACACTTAAGCATATTCCTTAACAATTCCTCATTTTTTGTTTTATGGGAACATGATTATTTCCCCCCCAATAGCATAGTCAGTAAATTTGTCCAATATTGTGAAGCAGCTGTTATCTGAGTCTGCATGCTGAGGAATGCAAATAGCACTATCAAAGTCTTTTTCATTCTTTTCCTCTGGATGGTTGCAGGGTGAGGCACTATAGCAGATATTGAATCTTATGAGATGTCATGGAGACAAACTTTCTGACAAATGGAGAAGTAGGATTGTACTTAGAGTGGGCATTTTTCATAAGTCCCTCAGTCCTTTGATGTATTGGCCCATTTTAATTACCCCGACTGAAGAAGTCTTAGAGGGTCTCTTCTCCTACTGAAGGAACTCTCCTTGGAGGATCCTACTGATAAACAGCTCTGAAGCGCTGCTACTTCTTTGTTTCTTGTATTTCTTGTGCCCCATGTTGGGTGCCATTTGTTACAGCACACCTGCTAGTGGCTTCTGAGTGTTACAGGAGCCACCTGCTAGTGGCTTCTGAGTGTTATGGGAGCCACCTGCTAGTGCCTGCTGGGGATATAATTCTGTCCAGCAGAAACATGTGAGAGGATGATCCAAGGAGACTAAGAGGCAATTACATTCTCTGATCTCTCTCCTCTTCTCTCTTGCCTTCAATTTATTTTATTCTCAATCCACAAGCAATATCTACTTCAGTGAAGGCTGATTTGCAATTCCTTCAGAGGCATTATGATGCACAGCTGAGGGGGCTTTTGGAGAAGTGACCTGCCCCTTCATACTTAGGCATGGTCCTTAATAAATTTCATTTATTTCTGATGAAAAGACTAGAGCTGAGCAAAATCTTTGACTTCAAATATAGAACTCAAGAGAAGCATAAAAAGGTTAAAAAAAAGAATTCTTGAGAACTATATCTCTGTTATGGACATACATAGAGAGTACAGGTATAATATGACTTTACTGTTATAATATAAAAAAGAAACTTGAGGTGGAAAGGGGATTGTACTGGAAAAAGGGGAAAGTGGAGGTAAAATGAGGGAAATTGAATCTCATGAAGAAGCAAAGAAAACCTATTATAATTGAGGGAAAGTGCTAGGTATTGTACCTAAGGGCAGCAGGTCTCTCACCTATCACATGCTTTGGTGCGCATTCGGGCCATGCTCAGCATGTCTATCCCAAGAGAGTCAAGAGCCAGAGGAAGATGAAATAATGTGGTTCTTTCTTCTGCTTCTTCTCTTCCTTTACAGCCAGCCTGGATTATATCTTCCCTCCTCTCCTAGCCCTGCCTCCTAGCCTTGCCCCTCGCTTAGTCCCTCCTCCTAGTCTTGCCTCTCCTCATCACCTGACCCCTCCTCCTTTCCTCCTTCCTTCTTTCCCCCACTCTGTGGTCATGCCCTTTGTCCATTTGACCTCACCCATCATCAGCAATTAAGTTTGTATTGAAAGGAGGTATTCAATAGAGGGTGTGATTCTTCTCTCAACAAAAATATCACTCTGAATAGCTATTATTAAGCCATTATCAGTCAAGTATCTCAGCCTTAGGTTTCTCAAGGGAATCACAGGTCACACCCTTTGATCCTCAATTCAAGGACAAACTTCTCTTACCAGGGTCCCCCAAAATCCTGGACTCTAACAAGAAAGAAGGAAGGGAGATAAGCATTGTGTGAATCTTATTCTCATCAGATTTGGCTCAAAGAGAGAATATTAGACATATTTGGTTTCACAGAGAAACTTCTTTCTCCTTTTAGAGAAGTTGGAGGGGAAAAGGAAAAGGAAAGGGGGAAGCTAATGAAGGAAAAAGAGAAATGGTATGGAAAAAGCATAAGAAAGGGAGGAACTGTAAAGAGGGAGGGCTGCTTGAGGCAAGTGGTGGTCAGAAGTGAAATACTAGGTAATAAGGAAAGGGGTAAAGGAAAGAGAAAAGAATAATTTGGGGTGAATAAAATGATGGGAAATACAGAATTAGTCATTTTAACTGTGAATGGGAATGTGGTGAATTCTCCCATAAAATGGAAACAGTTAGCACACTGGATTAAAAGTCAGAATCCCATAATATGTTGTTTATAAGAAACAGATTTAAAGCAAAGTGATACATGCAGCTTACAGGTAACAGACTGGAGCAGAATCTATTATGCTTCAGGTGAAATAAAAAAGCAGGGGTAGCCATCCTGATCTCAGATCAAGCAAAAGCAAAGATAGACTTAATTAAAAGAGATAAGGGAGGAAACTATATCTTCCTAAAAGGTACTATAGATAATGAAACAATATCAATACTAAACCTATATGCACCAAGTGCTATAGCATCTAAATTCTTAAAGGAGAAGTTAAGAGAGTTGCAAGAAGAAATAGACAGAAAAATTATAATAATGGGGGATCTCAAGCTTGTCCTCTCAGAATTAGATAAATTGAATGACAAAATAAATAAGAAAAAGTTAAGGAGGTTAATAGAATGTTAGAAAAGTTAGGTATGATAGATCTTTGGAGAAAATTGAATGGAGACAGAAAGGAGTACACTTTTTTTCTCAGCAGTTCATGGAACCTGTACAAAAATTGACCATATATTAGGGCTTAAAGACCTCAGAATCAGGGGCAGCTAGGTGGCACAGTGGATAGAGCAGCAGTCCTGAAGTCAGGAGGACCTGAGTTCAAATCTGGTCTCAGACGCTTAACTCTCCCTAGCTGTGTGACCCTGGGCAAGTCACTTAACCTCAATTGGCTCAGAAAAATAAAAAGACCTCAGAATCAAATGCAGAAAGGCAAAAATAGTAAATTCATTTTTTTTTCAAATTACAATGCAATAAAATTTATATTCAATAAAAGTCCAGGGAAAAATAGACCAAAAAGTAATTGGAAACTAAATAACCTAATCCTAAAAAATGAAACAACAAATCATAAACACAATCAATAATTTCCTCCAAGAGAATGACAATAATGATGGAGAGCAATTTGGAACTATGCTCAAAAAATTAACAAACTGTGACTTAGCAGTGTTTCTACGGGGCCTGTATTTCTTTTTTTTTTTTTTTAATTTATTTTATTTGCATAACATATGTGTGGGTAATTCTTCAACAATAACCCTTACATAGCTTTCCGTTACAAATTTTTTCCCCCCAACTTCCCCACCTCTTCCCTAGATGGCAGGATATCCACTACATGTTAATTATGTTAAAATATTGGCAAATCGAATATATGCATACATATTTCCAAACTTATCATTGTTGTGCAAGAAAAATCTTATCTACACAAACGATATATCAGATAAAGGAAACACAATGTAAGCAAACATCAATCAAGGAGTATGAGAATGTTATGTTGTGGTCCACATTTCAAATCCCTCTCTCTGGGTGTATATGGCTTTCTTCAGTGAACAATTGGAGGTGGTTTGAAACATATCACTGTTGAAGAGAGCCATGTCCATCAAAATTAATCGTCATATACTACTGTTGTTGCCGTGTATAATGATCTCCTGGTTCTGCTCATTTCACTCAGCATCAGTTCATGTAAGTCTCTCCAGGCCTCTCTAAAATCATCTTGCTGGTCATTTCTTACAGAACAATAATATTCCATAATATTCATATACCATAATTTATTCAGCCATTCTCCAATTGAAGGGCATCTATTCAATTTCCAGTTTCTAGCCACTACAAAAAGGGCTGCCACAAACATTCTTGCACATGTGGGGCCTTTTCCTTCCTTTATGATTTCTTTGGGATATAAGCCCAATAGAAATGCTGCTGGGTCAAAGGGTATGCACAGTTTGATAACTTTTTGAGCATAGCTCCAAATTGTTCTCCAGAATGGCTGTATCCGTTCACAGCTCCACCAACAATGCATCAGTGTCCCAGCCCTCCCACAACCCCTCCAACATTCATCATTAACTTTTCCTGTCATTTTAGCCAATCTGACAGGTGTGAAGTGGTACCTCAGGGTTGTCTTGATTTGCATTTCTCTGATCAACAGTGATTTGGAGCACCTTTTCATATGACTATAAATAGTTTTAATTTCATCCTCTGAAAATTGTCTGTTCATATCCTTTGACCATTTATTGATTGGAGAATGGCTTGAATTTTTATAAATATGAGACAATTCTCTATATATTTTAGAGATGAGACCTTTATCAGAACCCTTAAATGTAAAGATGATTTCCCAATTTATTGCTTCCCTCCTAATCTTGTCTGCATTGATTTTGTTTGTACAAAAACTTTTTAACTTAATATAGTCAAAGTTATCTATCTGGTTTTCAATTAAAAGTTCCAGTTCTTCTTTGGACATAAATTTATTCCATCTCCACAGGTCTGAGAGGTAAACTATATTATGTTCCTCTAACTTGTTTACAAAATCACTCTTTATATCCAGATCATGAACCCATTTAGATCTTATCTTGGTATGTGGTGTTAGATGTGGGTCAAGCCCTAATTTCTTCCACACTAGTTTCCAGTTTTCCCAGCAGTTTTTGTCAAATAGTGAATACTTATCCCAAAAGCTGGGGTCTTTGGGTTTATCAAAAACCAAATTGCTATAGTTATTGCCTAGTTTGTCTTGTGATTCTATCCTATTCCACTGATCGACTACTCTATTTCTTAGCCAGTACCAAATGGTTTTGATGACCGCTGCTTTATAATATAGTTTTAGATCTGGTACAGCAAGTCCACCATCTTCAGCCTTTTTTTTCATTAATCCCCTTGAAATTCTAGACCTTTTGTTTTTCCAAATGAACTTTGCTACTATTTTTTCTAGATCTGTAAGATAATTTCTTGGGAGTTTGATTGGTATGGCACTAAATAAGTAAATTAGTTTGGGTAGTATTGTCATTTTTATTATATTCGCTCGTCCTACCCATGAGCATTTTAAGTTTTTCCAATTGACTAGGTCTGATTTGATTTGTGTGGAAAGTGTTTTGTAATTTAGTTCATATAGTTCCTGACTATCCCTTGGCAGATAAATTCCCAAATATT
>JAJPUD010013583.1:11091-43770 GCA_023553655.1 Myrmecobius fasciatus
AGAGAGAGAGAGAGAGAGAGAGAGAGAGAGAGAGAGAGAGAGAGAGAGAGAGAGAGAGAGAGAGAGAGAAAGAGAAAGAGAGAGAATTTTTTTTCTCTTCTTCTGGACTGTCCTCTACTTCTAAGTATTTGCATTCCCAATAAGTTGTTATTTCATTTCTTTGGTGAGACTTGCCATCATAGATTCAAAGTTTTTCTATTCTGTCCATTATTTGGGCAATTTATGTGTAGGTCATAAATTCTGTTCTCACAATTCTTAATTCTCTTTCAAACCATTCAGAAATTTTGTGTTGTTGTTTAATTCTCTATTCAAAACTCACAAAATCCTCTATTTTGTTTGATATCAAATGGTTTTCTTTTGTTTTGTAGTATTTTATTCATAGATGCCTCAACTCATTTACTAGATCTAGAGGCCATATTTCCTTTTGCACTTCATGTCTCTATTATTATTGGTTTATCTGCTTGTGTTTAAGGTCTTTGATTCTTCTTTCTCCTAACCACTTTGATAATTTCAGGCTTTCCCTCTATATTTCTTCTATTTTTTCCTCATGACTTCTTTCCCTCAGGCTTAGTGGAGTGCCATAAAGTTCTCTACATATGTTTGTGTGCATGCACAGTATCCTGCCCTGTTTTCACTGTTCCTCAGTTTTCTGGCCCAGCAATTTACAGCACTAATACTTTCTGCTACTCTAGTCTGTGCAAATTTCTGCCCTCCTGCAAATCTCTGTGGTAGCATGCTTCTGTGCTGGCCATCAATAATTTCTTTCTCTGGCTTCTGTTATTTGGATTTTCCAGGGCTCCAAGCGTTTCTCAGATTAATGTCTGCACCTGCTGATCCCTAATTCCTCATCTTCTCTCTCTCTCACTATAGGTTTATTTAGGGTGACACATTAAGTTCCTCCTACCCTCCCAGTAAGTGAACATCATATCCCCATCTTTTTTCATTCCAAAAATTCCCCATGACACAAAAGAAGTCCTATTTTCAACTGTCCTTAGCCAATCTTAGCTAGGTAATAGCTTGCAATAGAGGTAAATCTTATTTAGTCTTTTGTGTATCCATGTGTTCCATCAATATCTAAGTGTAATTTCCCCAAAGTGAAGGTGAGAATCTTTTTAACCTTTTGGATAGCAGTTCTAAATCTTTTTTCTGTCATGATTTTTCTGACAGTCTCATGAAGCTTCTGGGCTTCCTTTTAGAATAATGTTTTAAAATACCTGAAATAATTGCTAAAATCCAATTTGTTGTTATTCAGTCATGTCTGACTCTATGTGACCCTCTGGAATTTTGTCCATGAGGTTTTCTTGGCAAAAATACTAGAATGGCTTGCCGTGTGTGTGTGTGCGTGCGCGCGCTTCTTTTCAAATGAGGAATTGAGGCAAATATAGAGGTTAAGTGACTTGCTCAGGGCCACAGAGCTAGCCAGTATATGAGGCTGGCTTTGAATTCAGATCAGGCATGGTGCTCTATTCAGAGTACCACTTAGCTGCCCATTAAAATTCAGTTAGAGGATAGTAAAAATATATTATTTTTCCCCCATCCAAGTTCACAGACCCTCTAAAAATTATCCTTTTGGATAGTTTGGACTTGTTGGACAGTTTGGTATATACATTTGCAATTATCTAGAGATATTATATGTAGCAGAATAATACTTTTCCAGTTTTATTTAATTAGGGAATTAACTGATATGCTGTTTGGATTTATATAATGATATATTTTGCTAGAGAGTGGGCCCAACTTGCTTTTGGTTTATAAAATTATGTCTCACTCCACTTCCCCAGCCTCTAACAGAACTTGTCTGTGGCACTAGAATTCCTAGTTAAAGATCTCAGAATTCCCATTGCAAACTGGGGTGAAAACCTACAGAAAATCTCAAAAGTATTAGGGGCTTTCTTCATGGATAGGTAAGAGAGAAATAATTAAAATGCCTTCTGCTCTGCAGTGGACCACAAAGAAAAAGCTGGTCAAAAACATTAAGGGGTTAGATTCTATAAAAGCATCACAAACATTTATACATTATTAAATAAACTTTTGTGGGCTGGTTCACCAATCTAACCACTGTGTATGGTAACATTATATGGATCTCCCAAAACATAGCAAAGAAACAATGAAGATAGGGTAACTATAAGTCAGAGACTACCTCTACTCGTTTTAGCAGATTACCTCATCAACTTTTTTGAGAAAATAAGCTCATTCTTCCATATTCCACACCTCAAAAACCACTGACATGTTTCAACAATTCTTTGTTTCTGCCTGGGGAAAATGTGATCTTTTCTCCTTGACAAGTTGAAACCTTTTTTACTTTTGACCTAGATGCTATTACCTTTGGTTTCTTTTGAGAATTTACTCCTTTTGTTCATTTATTCTCTGTCCTTCTCATCCAGCCTCTTGACATTTGCCTAAATATGCTGAGATCCTTATAAATTCCCTCAGGCTACATTCTATATCTCTGCCCAGGTCCTCATAAAAACTATCAACACTTGTTTCTGCTATTTCACTACTTGTTTCTTGACCTTTTGCACTCTAGTCTCTCAACAATTACAAATGTTTTCAACTACTTAATTCTAAGATCACTAGCTAGTTCTCATTCTCCTTGATCCTTTACTACTTTCTGGTGGCAGATTGTATAAAACATTGGACTTTCAATAAAGAAAACCTAAGCTCAAATTTGGCCTTATTAAATGTGTGAGTCTGGGCAAATCACTATCATTCCTACTGCTATGTAGGTGACTCCAGACCTAAGCATTCAGTTCTAATTTCTTTTTCTTTTTTTTTTTTTTTTTTTTGCTTTTTGCTGAGGCAATTGGGGTTAAGTGACTTGCCCAGAGTCACACAGCTAGGGAATGTTGTCAGTTCTAATTTCTTTACTGAAGTTCAGTTCTGTATCTACAACTGCCTGCTGCATATCTTTATCCTATTGTCATTTCAGAATCAACTTGTGCAAAACAGAATGTATTTTATTCCCCGGAAAGCCCATCTCTTCTTCAAGCAACCCTATTTGTATTGAGGACAGACCATCTTTACAGTAAGCCAGGTTCCTACTCAAAGTCATCTTTGACTTTGTTTTCCTCTCCTTTACCCCTATATCCAATCCCTTTTAAATCAGGTTTTTTAAACTCCCATTATTACTTTCCATTTCTTTTCTCTATTCACAAGACCACAACCTAGTTCAGGCCCCAAGTTGCAGTAGCTCTTAATTTGTCACTTTGCCTTTTGTCTCTTTTCTATCCAATCTGTCCTTCACAAAGCTGTTAAAACAAAACAAAACAAAACAAAACCCTTCATAAGTCCCAGTCCTGATCATGTGACTACTCTGCTTATAAATCTTCAGTAAATCACTACTTTCAGAATTAAATATAACCCTTCCCCAGTATGACATTTAAGACTCCGTAAAATTTGGTTCCAATCTATTTTTATTTCATATAACTGCCTTTCACACCGTACACCTTCCCATCCAACTGGCATACTAGCTCTTCTCTAAAATTAATATTCTATCTTCTATCTTAATGGATTTAGCACACGTATATATGCACATATACACATTCTTCCTCAACACATTGCTTATCTCTGCCTTTCTCAACTTTCTATTCCCTTCTTAGGCACAACAGTACTCCATCATAATCATACACCACAATTTGTTTAGCCATTCCCCTATTGTAGGGCATCCCCTCAATTTCTAAATTTTTTGCCAGTAGAAAAAAGCTGCTATATATATTTTTGTACATATATAGATCCTTTTCCTTTTTGTTTTTTAATCTCTTTTGGGATACAGACTAAATAGTGCTTATAGCTAGGTCAAAAGGTTTGCATGGTTTTATAGCCCTTTGGGCATAGTTCCAAATTGCTGTACAGATGGTTATACAATTCCAACAGTGCATTAATGTCTCATTTTCCCCACATCTCCTCTACCCTTTGTCATTTTTGTTTTCTGTCCTATTAGCAAATATAATAGGTTTGAGGTTGTGTTGTGCCACAGTTCCATATCTCAATTTCCCTCAAATGCTGTTTCGGTTTCCCTTAATTGTTCTGCCTCAATAGCAAAACCCCCCCATTTCCTGACCATCAAAAATAATTGGGCTAGCATTCCAAAGGAGTCATAAAACCTCCAGATGGCCCATTTCAAATACCTAGACATACCCCTTATCTTTTGACTTCAGACTTACTGTCTTCTAGTTCCTTTCCTAGCCTCTCAGAATTTATGATCTCTTCCTCCATACCCCTAACCTGTCAGAACTGAATTGATAGTCCTTTCCTGGAACTCCAATTCCCCCCAGTACCCTACCCCTCCTGCCTCTGGAGTTCTTTGTTCCCCTGAGCACCTTATAAGAATCCTGTAATCAAACTTAATAATTGCTGGACCTATTTGAGATCCAGTCGGCTGGCTAATGTTTGCCAGTCTAAACTCTCAAGGGACAAGAGTTCCAGCAGTCCCAATCCATAGCTATGGATTCTAAACTCTCAATTAACATCAATAAAATATTAACTAATCTCCAATGTGTGATACCACCTCAGTTTCTCCCTGAGCATTACAGTAGTACCTTAGAATTGTTTTAATTTGCAATTTTCCAATCTATAGTAAGTTAGAACATTTTCCCATATAGCTATAGATAGCTTTGATTACTTCATCTGAAAACTATTCATATATTTTGATCACTTATCAACTGGGGAATGGCTCTCATATTTATAAATTTGACTCCATTCTCTACATATTTCAGAAATGAGCCTTCTACCAGAGAAACTTAATTTTTTTTTCACAAAGTTACTACTGTTAACTCTATCTCTCCATTTTCTATTCACCCAATTTATTCTATTATCTCTCCTTTCACCCCGTTCCTCCTCAAAAGTGTTTTGCTTCTGACTACCTCTTCCCCCAATCTGCCCCCTTTACAATCTACATCCAGCCTTATCCCCTCCCCCCTCCTACTTCTTGTAGGGCAAGGTAGGTTTCTATATCCAATTGAGTGTGTCTATTATTCCTTCTTTGAACCAATTCTAATGAGAGTAAGGCTCATTCACTCCTTCTTCTCCCTCTTCCCCTCTACTCTATTTTTTTTGCATCTTTTATGTGAGATAATTTATCCCATTCTCTCTCCCTTTCCCCCAGATCATTCCTCTCACCCCTTAATTTTATCTTTTTAGATATCATCCCTTCATATTAAATTCACACTTGTACCCTCTCATTCATTCATACACAATACATATATATACATATATATATAAATATAATTTTCCCACAAAGGAATGTAAACAATTTAACTAATATTAAGTTCCCTACAATTTCCCTTTCCATCCTTCTTTTGAGTCATATTTAAAAGTCAAATTTTCTACTCAGCTCTGATCTTTTCATTGAGAATGCTTGTAAGTTCTCTATTTCACTGAATATCCATTTTCCCTGTGAAGGATAATACTCAATTTTGCTAGATAGGTTATTATTGGTTGTAATTCTAGCTCCTTTGCTCTTTGGAATATCACAAGCCCTCTGATCCTTTAACGTGAAGACTGCTAAATCTTGTGTTACCCTGGCAATGGTTCTAAGATACTTGAATTGTTTCTTTTTAGCTGCATGCAATATTTTTTCCTTAATCTGGGAACTCTGAAACCTGGCTATAATATTTCTGAGCATTTTCATTTTGTGATCTCCTTCAGGAGGTAATGAGTTGGATTCCTTCAACTTCTACTTTACTCTCTTGACCCAGAACATCAAGGCAGTTTTCTCCAATAATTTCTTGAAAGATGATGTCCAGGTTCTTTTTTTGATCAGTGCTTTCAGGTAGTCCACTAATCACTAAATTCTCTTCACTGGATCTAATTTCCTGATCAGTTATTTTTCCAGTGAGATATTTCATATCATCTTCCATTTTCATTCTTTTTTGTTTTATTGTTTCTTGGTTTCTCATTACATTTGCTCTATTCCAAATTTTAAGGAATTATTTTCTTCAATGAGTTTTTATTCCTCTCTTTCCATTTAGTCAATTCTGCTTTTTAGTCATCCTTCTCTTCAGTCGCTTTTTGTAACTTCATCATTTGGTCTAGTCTTTTAAGATATTATTTTCATGTGTGCATGTGTCCTTTACCAAGCTGTAGACTGATTTTTCATGGGCTTTTTGTATCACTTTCATTTCTCTTCCCAATTCTTCTTTTGCCTCTCTTACTTGATTTTCAAAATTCTTTTAGAGCTCTTCCATGGCCTTAACAGCAATTCATATTTTTCTTGGGGATTTTGGATGTAGGAGCTTTGAATTTACCTCTTCTGAATGTGTTATGATCTTCCTTGACTTTTTTCTGTTGTTTGCTCATTTCCCCAGATTATTTCTTGACTTTTAACTCTTCGGTCAAGTAGAACTCTACTTCCAGGGTGGAGGGTACAATGTCTCCAGCTTTAGGGGTTCTGTGTTGCGGTTTTCTGAGATATTTTTATGAACCTGTAAGTTCTGTTTTTCCAAAGTGATATGATCCAAGAAAAGATTATGCTTATTACTCTTCTGGCCTATGGTTTGGTCTGTGAATGACCACAAGCACTCTTTTCTGCCCTGGAACTATAATAAGGGTCCCTACTCTACTGTGGCTGCAAGCTCTTATGTGCTAATGCTCCTCTTTACACTGGGACTGGCTCAGAATTGCCACCCAGATCCAAGTAAAGGCAATGCAAGAGTACTTCCCCGGGTGTCTGTACTTTTCCTTCTGTCATGTTGTCTGATCCCCTTACTGTGTCCATGGGCTAAGAAATCTGGAAACTGCCACTGCTGCCACTTATTCAGTCACCCCAAAGCTTTCTCCTCGTTTGCTGTGATCAGAGCTGTGCTAACAAGGTTTGTGATAGACTGCACTCCATCCTCACTCTGGTGAGATAGACCTTTTCTGCAGACCTTCTAAGTTGCCTTAGATTGTTTCACTTGTTTCACTGTCTTCTTGTGAGTTTTGACACTCTAAAATTTAAGAGTCATTATTTAAAGGTAGTTAGATGGATTTTGGGAAAGCTCAAGAGAATCCCTGATTGTACTCCACCATCTCCCATGGGAAGTCTTTGAACAAAATCTTAATGGCCATTATTTAAAGGTATTTAGATGAATTTTGGGAAAGCTCAAGAGAATCCCTGATTGTACTCCACCTTTTTCCAGGGGAAGTCTGAACAAAACCTTAATGGCCATTTTTCAGATGTGTTTTAGTTGTGGATAGGGGATAGTTTTACAAATGCTAGTCCAAATGGATTAGATTATCTTTGAAGTTCCTTTAATTCTGATAGTCTATAATTGTGAAATTCAAAGAAAAATACTGAAGTAAGAAACATCATGTTTAGAGAGGAAATAATAAAGATAAATTATGGATAATGTTAAGTTTGTGGTTTTTAGATTTGCTTGGCTTTTGTTGGGGCCCATTTCATTAGGGCAGGGAACTATGGAGCAACATATAACTGATGAGTAAGCTCCTTTTACTAATGTACATCAGCAACTATTCAACAGTTCTTAGTCTTAAAAAGTTGAATTAGAAGATCACATCACTTGCTCAGGATCACAAATCTGATGTGCAAGAGACTGGACTTTAAACCATCTTGACTCCAAAGTTGGTTTTTATATACTATACAATGTTCACTCTCTGAATTTGGGGTAAGAGTCAGACGTCCAGGTACTGATGTTTTAAAACCAGTTAAAGATAGAGCTTTTAAACTTAGAGAAGAGGGGAAAAAAACAAAAACAAAAACTTGGAGAAAAGCACAAGATTAAAGATACAGATTGAGAAGTCACTTATATTCATTTGGTAGTTGAAGCTGTGGAAATAAAGGAAATTACCAAGGAAGAAAGTAAAGAGAAGAGGTCCTTTCTGATCTAAAAGATCAGAATATCCTGGAGAACATCCACATTAAGACTTTGAATACACAAGTCATTCTGACTATTATAAATACCATAATTAGCTACAAATGACACAAAGAAAAACCACTATCTGCATGCAAAATAGAAATGAGAAATAAAAAATACACATAATTTTACACATACATGCACTTTGTGTCTCATGGTGGCCATCTCTAGAGTGAAAGGTAGTGATGGTAAAGAGAAAAAAAAAATTCGCATGATAATTTTGTAATTTATTTAAAAGGAATAGCAAATTGTACACAGTAGATTTGTAGTTTCATGTATAATCATCTTTTTTATTATACTGTTATAGATGTTTTATTCCATAAAATAAAGTGTTTTTATTTAATACAAAGCTAAGAAGACAACCCAAGAGTGTGAAGTCTCTGAAGCAACAGAATCTTAAATATCCAGATTAGGATGATCAACAACCATTAAATGCAGGAAAAGTGAAGAACTGAAAAATGGCCCCTGAAATTTGTGATTATGACATTACTGGTTATTATTGAGAGTATAGCTTGAGAAGAAAATACATGATTAGTAAAAAATTGGAAGCATCAAAAACACAGAAAGATGGAAATGCAGGTGGATGGGATGAAAAGGCCCAGAGAAGGCTTTTTTTAGGAGTATGTTTATAAGCAGATGGTAGGGAGGCAGCAGTCATAAAGAAACTGATGAATAGGGAAGAGGGAATGACTCTCTGTACAAAATTCTGGAAAAGGTGAAAGGATTAAAAAAAAAAAAAAAGATGAAAGAATATAGAATCCCCAAAAGATCTAATCTTAGGGAAGTAGAGATAATTCTTTGGTGCTCAGAGGAAAGGGAAATAAATGCTTGTTGGCTTACTTTAAGAATAAACAGAGGGGCAGCTAGGTGGCACAGTGGATAGAGCACCAGTCCTGAAGTCAGGAAGACCTGAGTTCAAATCTCTCCTTAGACACTTAATGAGTCCTAGCTGTGTGACCCTGGGCAAGTCACTTAACTCCAATTGCCTCAGCAAAAAAACAAACAAAAAAAGAATAAACAGAGAAGGAGGTAAAAGGAATGGGTTTCAAGTGAGCTACTCTCAATTAAATGAGATAAAATAAGTTTCACCACAAAAAGAACCAAAACTTAACATCAAATGGACATGGTTTCTTCACCAGAAAGAAGTTAAAAGGAGGGAGCACAAAAGAATTTGGACAGGCTTAACTGAGAAAATTGATGGGCTACCCAAGTGCTACATTGCTATCAAAATATTTAAGAAATCAGAAGAATGCCTCACTGGCATTAATAGTTAGGAAAATATGAGTTCAGACACTGCCTGACAATAGTTGAGCTACAAGTCATTTAACTTCTTTGGGCCTCAGTTTCATTTGTAAAATGAGGGAATTGGGTTTGATGACCTCTAATGTATATTCTAGCTCTAATGATAATGATACTGTGGTTCTATGATTTCTAGGGAAAAAACTTAGAATAAGACTTGCATAGAATTACAATATATAGAAGGATTACAATCTGTACTACCAAAGGAAGAATCTATACAGATGAAATAACATTCATCTGAGCATCTATCTACCTGGTTTTGACCCTGTCAGGTAATTCAGCACTAAATTATCAACAGATAATTTCACTGGTTAAAACTCTTATTTACTACAATACAAATAAAGAACCAAAATATGAACATTCACAGCCCCAAGGAGTGTCTGTTGCTCTATCCATGTCTGAAAAATGTGTAAGGAATTAACATACCCTATTAAGGTCTTCAGCTGTTACTGTATGATACACAGTGTCTATCTCACTATGTAGTTCAAGGCAACAAATCTTTGCAAAGAAGCTATAACTGTTTAACTACTGTGTTTTAAATCTGGCACTATATTGTTTTCCAGCTTCAGTTAAAAGTATACTTTTAAAAGTGTTAAGAGGACCTATTCAGATGATAGTTTAAAAAAAATAAATAAATCCAGTTATTACTAGCAACAAATTTTGAAAAGATAAGTACTAAGTACTTAAATACACTTTGTAATCAAGAATACCAGTATGTTTACTAGGAAATGCAGCATCATGGTGAGAGAGCATGTGACTGGAAAAATACTGAGAGATGTTAACATGAGAAGGACGGACACATGGAAAATGTAGCAGGATTTATGTCTCTGGAACATTTTTAAAAGAATTCAATGGTGAAAAAAAGTTGCTGGACAATGTCCACTTTACTCACAAAACTTATACCACAAAGTAACCTCCACAATGAAGTTTTACAGAGGCTACACAGACTTCTAAGTCTTTGATGATACTGTACAAAAATGTCAGTAAAAATTGGCTTCTGTTTACCAAAATTATTTTAATTTGTTGACTTGAAAATCAAAGTGGTCATAAAACAATAGCAACTTCCAGACACTAAACAAATGGGAAATTCAAACATTTAAGTGTTCAAGAAAGATAGAATATAATTCATGTATGAAAAATACAAAGATGGTTATGAGTATGAGGAAAGAGAGATGTCAGGTTTCATGGAGGTTAAGATTTCAAAAGGCAGAAAAAGCAGGACATCTTAGGCAAAATATAGAGTGTTTAAGGGAATAGAATATGGGCATTTAGAGTATGTGAAGGAAAAAAATATGAAATAAGGAATTAAAGAATAGTTAGAGCCAGCCTGTGGAGGTCACAGAATGCCAGGTTGTTTGAACTTTATTTTGTAAATAGAAGCAATCACTGAAAATTGTTGAACAACTGAATATCCTGGTCAATACAGAGTCAGTCCCCTCTCTGTAAAGATGTGAGCACATATCTGGAAAAAAATGTTGAGGATCAAATGAGATAAGATATGTAAAGTATTTTGCAAACCTTAACCATAGAAATGCTGGCTACTATTTGTGTACAATGTTGCACATACTGTCAAATGATGTTTTTGTGTGAGCTTATTTGAACTTTTTGTTTTCTCTGTAAATATTTCAATTAAAAAGGGTGGCTTGCTGGGCAGGGAAGAAGGGATGTATTTAGAAATGAAGGCAATTTAAAACAAAAAATGTTTTAATAAATTTTTTAAAAATGCCTATGCATCAGGAAAATTAATTTGTATAACTACACTCAAGAAAATACTTTACCATTTAATCACTTTGAAGTGAACAGGACTAGTCAGTCCTTAATTTCAGTTTTTAAAAACTAAGACAAAATCAGCAAAACAAGAAACTCCTCAATACTATTTGTTACACTATAAAGAGGAAGTAACTGAATCTAAGAGAAAAACAGTACTTATTAATCTATTTAAAAAAACAAAGTGATCTTGAGTTTCATGGCAAAGTTAACTTTGCGAGGTTTTTTTTTAATGTTTTGATAATATAATTGAAACACTATAGTTTTCTTTGTAATTCTGTATAATAATTTTAAAATACTAATCAGATAAGGAGTCTATTAGCCTACCAAATAAGTACACAAAACAAATTAAGGATTTTTATACTAGAAGAACCTCCACCAGTCACTGAATAGGAAAATCTTCTTACTTTCACCAAAACGAAGAAAATTCGAACTAGGCAAAGTTCATAATCAAAGCTTAAAAAAAGAAAAATGTGCTAATTGAATTTCAATAATTGGTTTCTTTATAATCCTGTGCATTTCTAAAGCATTTAAAAACACCCCACAACTGCCACCCCCACCAAAAAAGGAGGGAAAAAAAAAAAAAGCGAGCTTAAGAATCCTTCTACTTGAGTCTCCCAGTACTGAATCTTTCATTGAAAACCTTCATCTTTACATTCAAGCCCTATACAAGGACCGTAATAGAGTTCGGGATTACTCCCATACCACAGCCAAGGCCGGTCATTCTAGTGGAACTTTTTTTTTTAGCGGCGTACCTTTTGGTCCTTAATCTAAATCAGCGGTTAGCCAAAGGCCAGCGGAAAGGGGAGGGGCAGGCAGAGCCCTGGGGGCAGCTTAAGTCAACTGGTGAGTAAAGAAGGACCGGCACCCACAGGTCCAGCAAGGGGGAAACTTGCTTGGCAGAGTGGGCAAGCGTCTGATAGACGCAATTCAAAGGGTCAAAAGCAACGCCCCTCTCAAGAAAGACTGCCGCAAAGAGTACACGCGGGTAGCTCTTCATCAATGCTTCAGGGAAAGGGAGCCCCAGGGTGGCCCCTGCTCGGAGAGCAGAGATAAGAAAACAGGCTCAAAGAGGCTCCATCTACAATGACGCAGCAATACACGCAGGCGCAAGAGCTCGCTCCACCCTCCTTCCACCTCCCAGCGCGCTATGGCAAGTCACGTGGCCTCGCGCACAAAGCGCAAGGAAAGCCGGCCCCCCGAGCATGCTCCGCTCCCTCTTCCCCTCCCACCTGCCATAGGAACTGGTCCATTGTTAGTGGGGACAAAGCCTATGTTAAAAAATTAAAAGTTATTCTCTATCTCTCCCTCTCCTCATATAGATAATACACACACATAGTCCTCCAGTTTTTTTACCTGTGAGCCGGGCGAACCCGGAAATGCTCTCCGGGACTGGGAGACGTTTGAGGTAGGCGGGGAGCTGCACCTTTACGATGCGGGCCACGCTCTCCAGCACCATTCTGTTTCCAAGAAGCGTGTGTTCTGGTTTCGGAGGGGGCCCTGACTGCTATTGCGCCTGCGCTGCGATCCAGGACGCTTTCAGTCACCGGGCTGAGTTCGGCTCGAGAATCTCGGGGAGGCGGATCTGTGGTAGGCCCGTAGGGAAAGGGTGATCTGCCGGATGCTGATAGGTGGAACGACTAATGACGTAGGAGGAACAAACGTGAGCCGCGGGCTGAGAAGAAGTTGCAGATTGGGCCTAGCTTTTAGGGAGTGCAAACTAGTGGAAACCTGGAGGCTAAAGGATATGCTTAAGTAAGGACTTACTGAGGTCCGCTTAGCTTTTTTGCTTATTTCGACTTATCTTTCTCCGTGGAGCAGATGTAGGCAGGCATCCTGGGCCTGAAAATGGGAATTGACTGAGGTCAAATTATTGTGTCCCACGTCTCTGCTTTCCCCAGTGCACCCAGTTACCGGAGCTAACAATTTTTTTCCCCCTCATCCTCAGGCTGAAGAAATACTCCCTGTTATGAAAGCTCTTCCAAGTCAAGCCAATAAGCACTTATTAAGCACATGCTATGTATGTGCAAAGCTATAGTTAATAACTAGGATTTATATAGCTTTTAAAATACTAATAGCATTTTGCAAAGCATTTGATATTTGTTAAATATCATTTGAACCTCGAAACAACACTATGAGGTGGGTAATGGGATCCTCTGTATTTTACAGATAGGGAATCTCAGGCCAAAAGAGGTTTAGTGATTTGCCCAGAGTCCCTCAGCTTTTGAGAGTCTGAGGTGGGATTTGAACTTGGTTTTATCTATTCTGAGCCTAACACACTTTATTTGGACACTTGCCAAGACTCCCTGCCCTCAAGAAGCAACAGTCTAATAGGGGAAGACTATAGTAAAATTTGTATACAAATAATGCAAATGTAAGCATGCAGGGTAAATTGGAAATAACTTCAGAGGGAAGGCTTCTTGCAGAAAATGAGACTTTATCTGGGAATGAAGCAAGGCTAGAAAGTATAGTTGACATATTTCTCAAAATATATTTTTCAGAAAACCACCTCATAATCCCATAGTTGTCTGAAAGATGCAGAGAATAAAAAGTCGGATAGAGTTTACTATTTTTTTTTAAATCATTTAATTTGGTAAAGCAAAATTCTGCTTTTATAGGCTGGACTTCACCAAGAAGTCTTCTATGCATATGTTAAAATTATAAAGAATAGATGTTTATTCAGTAGAGTAAATTTATTCAATTTTCTTCTAATTATCAATTAGAAGGTAATTCTAGAGGTAGAAAAAGAAAACTATGATGATCAAACATGTTTGCTATCCTCATGCAATCAATGCAGAGTCCAAATGGAAGTTATTTCCTGTAGATGGTAAAATTTCCCAGATTCTTCTGTTTGTAGATCACATGTTCAGAAATTCCTCAAGCATTTTATCACTGTGATCGTCAATGTATATTCTCTTATTTGTGTTTTCTCGAAACTCCATCAGTTTCTGTAAATCTTCCCAAATTTCTCCAAATTCTTCATTGCAAAATCTCTTTATATCAGCTATATGTCACTTTTTATATCGACTATCCACGTAGGAAAAACTAAGTAGATGAAGTGTCTACTGACAACAAGCATTTATTAAGCATCTGCCATATGTAAGATATTGGTGAATGGGGGATACAAGGAAAAATGAAAAACATTCTTTGTTGGAAAGTTTATTAGACTTCTACTAATATATCTCAGATTAAATAGTATATTATAAAACAATGAATGGGACCCAGATGAACAGGAAAAATAACAGGCTGTATGGTATTTGAAAAATTGCACAATGTTTTCAATGACTCCAAATTTCTCCTTGAAACAAAATTACTACATTCATTAAGGATGCAAAATTGTTGAATACGCCCCAAAAAATCAAGAAACAAATGTTCAATTATAGTAGCTTAGTACCATTTAATAATATGCAGAAAGCATCATAAAAGATAATTTGAGATTGGTGACTCCTGAAGCCAGAGTTAGGGATAAGTGGATACCTTGTGTGCTGTATTATTATTTATGCAATGTTAAGGGACCTAATGGAACTCTATCAGGTAGTGAATTTTGCCAGACACGATATTATGTACTCAAGTACCCAAGAAAAGGACTAAGATTTAAAGGACCTGCAGTCAGCGTTAGTGGATACACTGTTCACATCTAATGAAATCATGGATTCTTAAAATATGAAGAGTACCGTGCATTGTATAAGGTGCTTACTAAATTATTTTGATAGTCATGCTTAAGTGATTGAGGAGGTGTTAAGGATATAGGACTTGCCAGGTATATTAGAATTGCTGAAGTCTAATTAGGGCTAGCCCAAAAATATTGCCATTATGGTCTTAAAAGATGAGACCAAAAAAAAGAGACAGACAGACAATGAATGGCTTGTTGAAAAGAGGGAGGAAGGCATTTTGGGAGGGAAGGGGTTTCTTCATCAAATTCAGTATCTCAAGCTCCCAAATCATGACTTTCTCTTAGTAAAGGTCCCTGAGCAGAGTATTTAAATTTGAACTTCAAGATGCTCCAAATCACTAATGGAGAAATAATAATTAAAATAACTGAGATTCCATTTTATTTCCATTTGATTGGCAAAAAGGAAAAAGCATGCTGGAGGTGCTGCTATGGAAAAATAGGCACATTTTGTAACTAACACTTTAAATGACTAATGATGCATTGATGATGTAGTAGTGGATTGGTACAGACATTCTGGAAAGCAAATTGGAACTATGTCCCAAAATTCACCAAACTTTATTCCATTTGATCCACCAATACCACTATTTAGCTACATACCCCAAAGAGACTAAAGGAAGTGAAAAAGATCCATATCTACAAAAATATTTACAGCAGCTATTTTTGTTGTGGGAAAAAACTGGAAATGAAGGGAATAGCTATCAATTAGGGTATGGTTTATGAATACAGTGGAATACTTTTGTACCATAAGAAATGACAAAATGAACTATTTGAGAGGAGCCTGGGAAAACCTGTATGAGCTGATGCAAAATAAAGCAGAACCAGAAGAATAATTTATACAATAACAATATTATAAATAAAAGCAACTTTGAAAAACTTTACAATTCTGACCATATATAATAACAAAACATGATTCCAAAGGGCTGATAATGAAGTATTATCCTGACAGATAATAATATTCAGAATACAGTAAGAGGCAAATATTTTTAGACATAGCCAATGAGGGAACTTGCTTTGCTGACTATGCATGTTTATTACAAGAGGGTTCTTTGTTTTGTTTTGTTTTGTTTTTCCATTTTTGGGTGGTGGTGGGGAACAGAATAAATGCTTGTTAATTGAATTTTTTTTTAGATGTAAACTTTAAGGATCTTAAATCAGCCTATCAACCCACAAATTCACTACTTTAAAAAAAAAAAGTTTAATGTTTGGAAATTGTCTTTCTTTAAAACAACAACAAAACCCTGTGGACATCTAAGTATCCTTGTTCCATTTCTTCTCATCCACGTAGCCCTGCCTTATAATAAAAACAGTTAAGCAGAGTGACAATATATGCAGCATTCCATACCTGTAATCTGTTCCCTTTGCATCAGAAGGAAGGAAGTGTTTCATTAGTCTTTTGGAATTAAAATTGCATTGATCTAAATTTTGTTGTCTTTTAGTTTTGTTTTCTTTTATATTACTGTGATTATTCATCTGTATTGTTCCATAGTTCTGGTTTCTTCAATCTCTGTCCATTTTAAAAGACTCTGAAAGTTTCTCTGAATTCTTCATTTTTGGCATTTATTATAACAGTGTGTTACTACATTCGAGTATCACTGCCTAGTTGATGGGTGCTGTAAGAAACAAAATATCTTACCAAGAACTCCACTGACTCACTGATGAATGCGGGAAAGATTTATTCTATATTTTTGCAAGAATGGGTGCCTAGGTGACTAGATATGCCTTTCAAATTCCAAAGGCAGCATTTTATTTCTTATCCTGAAGCATGTCCCTCCCCATTAATTGATTCCCCATTAATTGGATGTTACAGGAGTTACTCAACTTGAATCTCCACTCCTCATTATATAGCCTGTCTCTGCCCCCATGGAGCTTCCATTCTAGAAGGGGGAAGATAACAGTGGAGGTCTTGGGACAAAGAACAAAATATTCTTTTCAAATCTCAGGCCACCACCCCTGATTACAAAAGTCAGTCCCTACCCCCAAGGAGCTTACAATTTTGAGGAGGAAGATGACCTCCACCCTTGATTATCTCTTTTTGTCCTTGTGTGTTTCAGTTTTCCAGTTTAACTTTCATAACTGTAGAAACCATAATGCCCATCCATTTCTCACAATTTCTCCCCTTTTTTCTTTTTAATAATTTAGTTTCTACATCTTTTTCTAACCTCTCATATTTGGCTAATTTTTACATCCCACTTCATAAAAAGTCTATTAACTCCTGCACAGATTTCCTTACAGATATCCATTCTGCACAGGATGGATTATTAATCCCTGAATTTTCTGCTAATTCTTCTGATAGGGCTGTCTTAGGAGTGAAACTTCCAATTTTAACACATTCCTCCTCTTCCAGCCCTTAACCCTTCTAGAGTCATTCTATTTTCCCATGCCATTCTGCTAGTGTGAGTAGCTATCCTGCTATTCCCTTCACTGCTTCTTTGCTGTAATTTATCCAATAATATTTACTCACCAGAGTAGAAATGACCCAAATCCAAAACTACATTTCTAATCTTGAATTCATCAGTTACTATCCTTGACTTAATTCTTCCTAGTTCAGTCTTTCTTACTTTATCGAATGTCAAGGTAAAAGGAATAGCCAATTGGAGCAGTGCACAGATGCCCACTCAGTTCCTGGGCAAAGCAGGTTTGAGAGTGCTGCCTCCACAATACCACCCAAGGTTTGCTTGTGGTATGATCATCCCTGAGAATTTGTCAGAGTTACCCTCAGTTACATTCCAGACTTGGGTGCATGCCAATACAGTCCTAAATTTTGGAATCTTCCACCTTGCTAGGAGAGGCAAACTGATTGATCTCCAGAGCTAAGAGGCTAGTATAGTCTGGTTTATTCTCTCTCAGAAGGAAAAGGTAAAACAAAGCATTGCAATTCTCCCCAGAAATGTTCTTTTGGCAATAGGAAGAATTCACTCTCATGTTTTTCCATACCCAAAGGACATGGAGCAACCTGTAGTACAGACATAGAAATTGCTCTTTGTTTAGACTCTTTACAGAGTACTTTACCAATTCTACCCAGACATTAGTATCTCTCACTTGTCTTATGTCCTTAAAATGATTCCAAATTTTTCTGAAAGATCTATACCTATTACATATATAACTGACTTACTCTTTGATCTTCATTTTCTATTATCTAGCCCTTGTAGCAAATCAAACATTATTCCATATTGGACAGGTAGTTCCATAAAATCCTCTTTATTAGGACACAGTTGTACCTATTTGTCAAGGCTAGTCAAGCCTCTACAATTCTATAATTTGACAAGCATCAAACTGAATTGTTTATCTCGTATCATTCCCAGTAATATTAATCTTAACCCAGTGTCCCCATCCTAAATCCCAAATACTATTGCAGCAGAGGAATAGCATTAATCCTATATAACCTTTCCCTTTCACAGGATTGATGGACTCCTTACAGGGAACCCACTCAGACACTGGGTAATTTGGGGTCCATTCACCAATCATTTCCAATTCCTTCCCAACAAATGGGGTCCAAAGGGTATGGGGCTATGATCTCATCTTCTGAAACTACTTCCTGCTGAGAATGGGTCATCCCACAGGGTCCCATTTGAAGGGACTTGAGCTGATTGAAGATCCATTGGGTTGAGTCAGATCCCTGAAGCTGGTCAATACAGCTGTCTGGTGCTGGTCATTTGAAAGTAAATTGCTCAAAGCCTAGAGGAAAACAAATCCAAGAGAACTAGAGAGAGAGCAAGTAAAAAGAGTAGAACCCTCAATTTTGGGAGGTGTGCTTATACCTTCCCTTAAGATTCTGTAAATAGCCAGTTAGGCATCATCTTTTTTAATAGAGACTGCATTATACCCCAAAAGCAATTTTCAGAAAGGGGGATTCTCATCAGAATAACCGAGGTATTCACAAAATCCTTCATTAACTGGTCTCATTTACCTGTCAAAAACAGGATATTGTGTTACAGAGATTAACCCTTTTTTAAAGATATTCCCCCTCTTTTGCCAAGGTCTGTTGTAAGATGAATTGGGAAAGGCCACTAGAGATTGACCAGCAGCTTTTCAATATAAATTATTCAAAAGAAAACACTATACACACTGTACAAACAAATGTTATTCCCACATTAGTAACAAACTTAAATAAAGTGACTTTCCCATTGATGTAACAAAATATTCCATAACTTATATCCCTCTAAGAAAACTTGAGTATACTAAAATCCTCTAAATCATCAGAAAGATTTCAGCTTTGATTTCAATAATCAATAACAGGTTACATAGACAGCTGTATCACTTGTTTCTTTTACATTTACACAAGGTCCTTTAAGGATCTTATTTTATACAAACTATAACTAGCAACATATAGATGACTAAGCCAGATTATTCATTTACCTAATTATAAGATATGACTACATATTTTCAGATCAAAAACAGCAAGATATTACATTAAACTGCACTTGTGGCTACTATTGACTGCTTATTTTAATTATAGAAATTTGATATAAGAGGAAAAAGCAGGGGTCACCTTATAGCCAACTCAGGAATCTGTTTGAGTAACTTAATGGTATTTCTCTCAAATGGTAGGTTACTAACAATTCAGATAATCATTCCCAAATTCAAAATTCAAAGCAGTATCAATTATGATCTTAAGAGATTTCATCTTCATAGCAAGTTTCACTAATGAGAGGTTTTAGGCCCTAATCCCACGTGCCTGCAGAGCAGCACAGTCAAAACTGGATTCTTGGACTATCAGGTTGAAATCCGCTCAAAGTACTTCAAGAAAGCACATTTGCTATCATATTCATTAATGAGACCATGATGCACCTGATAAATTAGATAATTTGCTGAATGGATTTTGAAATAACCATTTTCAGAGAATTTGCAGTTGACCAGAAATCTAACAAACTTCTTTTAGATGTTCCTAAGCAGTTGAACCTTGGGTAATAGCATCACAAATGACCTTGCCTTATAATGACCACAGACTTGAAAAATAAAAACAAACATTCAATTATTAACACGCTGTAAATGTAAAGTATTCCTTTAAACAATCGACGCAATTAATGTTAAAGTAATTTCATTTAACTAGCAAGGGGATGGCTGAGATTAGGGGATGAGCTTCAGTGAGTGGGTTTGTTTTCTTATTTCTGAGGAGCAGCCACACCAAGTGAGGGAAGAATAGACTAAGCTTTTACATCCTCAAGCCAACAGATTACACACCAATTAAAAAAAAGTTATTTTAAAAATCAGTACTTTAGCTTGTGAGATTCTGGATGTTCCATTCAAACTATCAATTGCTTTTGCAAATAAATCTTTCTTGTCCTTTATTTTAAAATCATCTTTTTTAAACTTTAAAATTCACAATATAGGTAATATCTAAATCACTTTGGACCAAATTGCATAAAATTTATACATATGTCCAGCACAGCTGACTAAATTTTAAAGCATAGCTCATAATTTTTACAAATTACCCAATATACAATTTAGAAAGCAACATATGTCATTTAATTAGGAGATACAAGCATGTGACCTTTTTAGGTAAGTTTCCAAAGGACTTTGTTTTAATAACCATTTTTTTTAACTTAAAATCAAATCAAATACAGAATTAAACTTCCAGTAATGCACACATATTTCTAAAATCTTATTCCCTAATGCATCATTGAAAGTAATTCTATCATAAAGAGGGACTTTGTAAGCAAGTTAGAGGAACGTAATATAGTTTATCTCTCAGACCTGTGGAGATGGAATAAATTTATGTCCAAAGAAGACCTGGAACTCCTAATTGAACACCAGATGGATAATTTTGATTATATTAAGTTAAAAAGTTTCTGTACAAACAAAACAAATGCAGACAAGATTAGGAGGGAAGCATCAAATTGGGAAATCATCTTTACATTCAATGGTTCTGATAAAGGCCTCATTTCTAAAATATATAGAGAATTGTCTCATATATACAAGAATTCAAGCCACTCTTCAATAGATAAGTGGTCAAGGGATATGAACAGACAATTTTCAGATGATGAAATTAAAACCATCTCTAGTCATATGAAAAGTTGCTCCAAATCACTATTGATCAGAGAAATGCAAATTAAGACAACTCTGAGGTACCACTACACCCCTGTCAGATTGGCTAAAATGACAGGAAAAGATAACGATGAATGTTGGAGGGGATGTGGGAAAACTGGGACACTAATACATTGTTGGTGGAACTGTGAATGGATCCAACCATTCTGGAGAGCAATTTGGAGCTATGCTCAAAAAGTTGTCAAACTGTGCATACCCTTTGACCCAGCAGTGTTTCTACTGGGCTTATATCCCAAAGAGATCTTAGAAGAGGGAAAGGGACCCACCTGTGCAAGAATGTTTGTGGCAGCCCTTTTTGTAGTGGCTAGAAACTGGAAACTGAAGGGATGCCCATCAATTGGAGAGTGGCTGAATAAATTATGGTATATGAATGTTATGGAATATTATTGCTCTGTAAGAAATGACCAGCAGGATGATTTCAGAGAGGCCTGGAGGGACTTGCATGAACTGATGCTGAGTGAAACGAGCAGAACCAGGAGATCATCATACACGGCAACAACAGTATTACATGATGATCAATTCTGATGGACATGGCTCTCTGCAACAAAGAATTGTCTCAAACCAGTTTAAATTGTTCAATGAAGAAAACCATATACACCCAGAGAGAGGGATATGAAATATGGACCACAACGTAACATTTTCATGATCTCTATTGACATTTGCTTGCATTGTGTTGCCTTTCTCTGATTCTTTTTTTTTCTTGTAGATAGGATTTTTCTTGCATAACTTCTCAAGCATTTCAACATTATTAATATGTAGTGGACTTCCTGCCATCTAGGGGAGGGGAGGGGACTGGGGGTAAAATTTGTAATGGAAAGCTCTGTAAAGATCAATGTTGGGAAACTACCCATATACATGTCATACAAATAAAAAGCTTTAAATTAAAAAAAAAAAAAGAAAGAAAGTAATTCTATCATATACCATTTAAATTTAAACACACAATTCCCCCTTAAAAACTCCATTCTCCTAGACTGCTTGAAATCTTTAAAATGGCAGTAAACTATTTGAGATGGAGACACAGGCCCCTGGGAGCAAAATGGCAATGGCTCCTATCTTCCCTCCTCCCCTAAATTTTGTACTCTTTCCTATATGGACTGATGTATTGGAAAGGGGGAAAGATTTTAAAGTGTAAAATGGGTTTCCTTAGATTTCCCCAAGCCATTACTTGTGGTAGAGATAGACCACATCATTTTACAGAATCCAGAGTACCCTGAGGAGACTTTTGGGACTCTGGGGGGGTTGGGGAATATAGGGACTCATTTAGAGAGAAACTGAGGCTGACTCCAGAGCATGGAGTTTTGGTGGAGCCTACCATTTTTTGGAGAAGCTGAATTGTACATAAATCCACAAGTAGGGTCCTGGTCATTCTCAGTCTCCTCTAGGGAGAGAAGCTTGAAAACTTAAGAAAAATTGCAGGTTACTCTGCGTCAAGATGAAAAAAACAAGTGCCTTTAAATCCCCAAATGGCCATTTCTTTTACTTTGTAATTCAGCTGACTGAGAAAAAACATAGAAGAAAAAACGCAGATTCATACTCACAAACACAAACTGCTTTTAAATTACTTTTCTTTCCATCTAGTATAGAGTTGTTCCTTCTCTACTTTCTGGAGAACTTCTTTTCAGAGTCCCCTTCTTTTCTCCAATTCCTCCAGAGATTCTTGTAAATACTTCTTTTGTGCAGATCCTTCCTGTACCCCAGCATGGAGATTTCCACACTCCATTGATTCCAGATCACCAATATTTACTCTGCTCCAGATTTCCTGACATCTCCTCTCTTCCCGGACTATATGAGAGGTATGTCCCAGGAGTTCCCACTCCTTGGTGCATTAAATTCCTTATTTTACTAATCTGTGTGACACCTCAGACCCTGTAAGATGGCCCCAGTCACCAAATGCATTACTAGATAGTCCTTGTTCTTACCTTTGATCTGTGCACAGAGTTGGCCTGGCTACTGTAGTTCCCTTCCTAATTTCTGGATTCATCAGTGACTTTACTTACCAACGTGGTCCTGGAATCTTGGACAGTCTATGAGGAGGGGAAGCCCGAGCCACAAGGCCATTGAAATCAAAGGGACAGTCTTGTGCTTCTACAGGACCACTCTGAACTCATAATGTCTGGATCCTAGATAGAGCCCCCATTTATAAGAAACAAAATATCTTACCAAGAACTCCACTGACTCACTGATGAATGCAGGAAAGATTACATTCTTGCAAGAATGGGGGCCTAGGTGAATAGACACACTTTTGGGACTCCAAAGGCAGTATTTTATTTCCTATCCTGAAGCACAAGGCTGTACCCTGATTCTCCGTTAATTGGATATTGCAGAAGTTACCAGACATGAATTTCCACCCCTCATTACATAGCCAGTCCCTGTTTCCCAGGAGCTTATATTCTAGAAGGGGAAAGGTAACAGAGGAGGGTTTAGGACAAAGAACAAAAGATTCTTTTCAAATCTCAGGCTGCCACCTCTGTCCACAAAAGCCAATCTCTGCCCCCAAGGAGCTTACAATTTTGGGGGGGAATTTAACCTCCAACCATGATTATTCCTTGATGTCCTTATGGGTTTCGATTTTCCAGTTTAAGTTTCATTTCTTTAATTTAATTTTCATAACTGTGAAAACCAAAATGCCCATCCATTTCTCACAGATGCCCACTTTGCTTCCAATATTTTGCTACCTTTCCTTTCCATGCTACTAATGAGTATTTTAGTATATTGCATATATATTTGCCCAGTAATGATGAAAAGAATAGATGAAAGAGCATGATTTGACCTGGTTTGATCCATTTACTAATACTTAAGACAGCATAGACCTTCTTTTAGTTTATAGACTTATTTTTTTCCCCTGAGAGATGTGCTGATTCACACACAAGCACATGCATGCATACATATTTGTAATAATACAGCTAACAAAAATGGTGAGTAAAAAACTAATCTGCACTTAGACAATTGGCATCCAAAATAGACATTGGAAGCAGAGGGAGAGTTTGTGCTAAGAAAAGTTGTTTGTTACTAAAAAGCACAAAATGTGTGCAAGGATTGATTTTGAGATACTATAACAAGAGGCCCAGTGGTGGGCAAATCTATGCTTCTCTGTGCTGTCAAACAAGCCCAAGCCCATACACTTAGGAATTATATTTTTCATGTGGCCCCCAGATTCAGAATCAAGACTGCTTAAAGTGACCAGATTTCCTTATATAATTTATTTAAGCTCACTGATACATTTTGTTTTGAATGAGAAAAGATTTTTTTATAAAAGTTAACCAGTAATATCAATAGACTGGTGGAATCTTCAGCCAAGTTCAGTAATATCAATAGACTGGTGGAATGTTCAGCCAAATTCATAGAAGGTTAAAAAGTGAGTGAAGGCAATGAATGTAGAAAGCTTTTTCTTCCCTCTCTCCCCTGAATGGGACTGATTGGATGAAGTTTTCTCAGTTTGAGACTAAGTCACATGATCCCTATTCCAAAGATGAGGTCTTGGGCCTCAGGTTTCAGGAAGTCACATGATCTCTGGGCCTAGGTCTCTAAAGGTCAGACCCAAATCAGTGACAGAAAGTTATAGGAAGTGACATGACCCACAGGAAGCAGACAACATTGGTGACCATTGGTCAAGGATGGTTACTTCCTTTTAGTCTATCCAATGAAAAGGCTTGGATCTTTTGCTATTTAACTGGGTGTTCTACTTCCTGCTAGTTGGGTGAGGCACATGGCAAGACCTAGGATACCTCCTGTGTGTGCTGGGCCTCTCCCTGCAGGGATTAAATAAATGCTTTCTCTTTGTACCTGAAGATGTCCCTGATTAGTTAATTTGGGAAAGGGGATCTAGCACCCATCCCACATACCCCCATGGCCATCATAACATCATGTGACTTTTCTGGATCATAACTAGTTTGAGGCCTGGTTTCAAGTTCAGGTCCTCCTTACTCTAAGGCTCTAACAGCTGTACCAACTAGCTGCCCCAGTTGATAACTTTCTTTAGAAATTTAGCTATAAAAGGATATAAAGATTATTGAAAGTAGTTTCAGAGAATGGCAAAGGCAAGGGAAAGTTTTTTTGTTGTTTTTTGTTTGTAAAGGATATGGGACACTCAGATGTATTCATATGCTGCAGAGGAGCCTATAAAATAAAGGAAGGTGAGGATGACAGAAGGAGCAAGGGGTGAAAATGAGAGCAATTAAAATTGAGGCAAAAGTAGAGGGGTTTAGTCTTGGCAAGAAAAAGATCATATCATTTTCAGAGATGAGAGAAATAAGAAAATAGTGAATGCTGTAAGGTTTAGAATATAAAAATAGAGAAGAGGAATCTCATGATAGAAGTCCTGCTTTCTCATTGTAAAGTAGGAGTCAAGATCCTCTGCAAAGAGAGATGGGAAAGGACAATATAATAGAGTTAAAGAAAGAAAAGTAGATTTGGAATAGTAACTGAGAAAACTGAGACCATCAGGGAACAAAAGGATTACCCTAAAGCAATGATGGCACTGAAAGTTATTCAAAGTTTAGGAAACTAATGTGTAGTTGTTGTGGGATTTTTTTTTTTTTTAAACTTCAGCAGTATATGAATAGAAGGTTAGGTAGAAGGAGGTAGTTGGTAGGAGTAGTGTTGAGACTGGTGAAACAGAAACATCAAGGAAAGGGATTTTCCAGGGAAAAGAAAGTTTATGTAAATTCTGAGATTATAGGAGGAGTTTGCTAACATGGGGAGGTCTTAAAGCCATGGTGGAACTGCATATGCAATTATCCAGAATGCATACAGAAAAGCACACTTGGGGGGTATTAATGAATAATAATGATATTGTAACTAGTATTGTATACTGTCAACCAAGAACAGCAAAGAAGGGGAACTGTGCAGGCACCATGTTGGGAGAAAGATTTATTGAAGTTTATGGTCAGTGTTCGGTTCTTAATCCTGTTGATGCTACTTTCTTATTGGCTGATTTCTATGGTATGTCTAAACCAGATGATATGGTTACCAAAGCATGCTGACCTGTTTGTTGGTATAGTGATTTCTGTGAGTTTTGGGGCTAGGAGCAACAGTTGAGCTGGGGGCAACAGAATTCCATCATTTCCCCTTCAAAGAACTGGGACCCAAATTCATTTGGGAGAGGGATGAAGGTCTTGGCTTTTGTAGCTTCTTCAGGCAGAAAAGCTTAGAGCTGGCCCTGCCTCAAGGTCCAGAACTGAGAGGGAGAAAATGTAGGTAAATCACATCTGAGCCATGTTGAGGGAATGTGCAGTTATCAGGTGCTTTCTATCCTATAAGATCATCTAGAATTTAATACAAGCTAGTTTCATTTATGTCCTCTATTGACCACTTGCTCTGGTTATAGAAATTTGCTGTAAAAGAAAAAAAAAAGCAGGGACATGATTATAACAGTACAAACTGGTCCTTCAGGCTTAATCCTAGGGGCACATATATGGCAAAACAAAGCATTTCATCTTTACTTGATCACACAGTTGACAACCAATCATGCAGTAACAATTCTACCTCATAGCCAGACTCAGGAATAACCAAAAGAGAAACATTCCTGATCAAATGAACACAATGAGGAAACTGAGTCAGAAGGCTCCAACCTTAATCTTGAACCAAAGATTGTCTTCCCAGCTTTTGCCCAGATACAGATCTTCACCTATAACAATTCCAGATCACATCAGTCTGAGAACATTGTGGCATTTCTCTTGATTGGTGAATTAGTGACTTGATCCATTAGATACCTGAATTCAAAACTCAAAACAATATCAGTTACAGTCCCAAGAGATTTTATCTCAAATAGCAAGTCTCACTAATTAAACTTAGAGCTAAATACAATTATTTTCACTTTCATAAAGTTGCAATGAGCAATAAAAATTTATCAGTACTTACACACATAAGAGTTTTCACTTAACATCTTAAACCTGTTTTTCTTCTTTTTGAGTTTAAGCTCATTCTGGTATACAAATCAATCATTAGAAATCACTTATATATAATAAATTTGTAGATTCTCAATAAACCCATCCCATTTTGGGGAACTCCATAACCCAAACCATTTCATTTCCCAGGGCTGATGACCTTGCTCACACAAATGGTTTCAAGAAACCTGGTAAGCTAATAAATTAAAAGGAATTTAATCAGGACTCCAGAAAAGGAACTGAGTCTGCTGCTTTGCCTGTATTTCTATGACTGATAAATTTGAAAGCCAATCATAAACATATGCATAGTTCTTAGAAAAAAATCTAATATTATTGCTTTCCCCCCAAAATTTAGTATTCCATTTATTTGATTAGAATAATTTTACATTACATCTTTATTTTATTATCTTGTCTAATCATTTTCCCTATAAGTTGATTAGAAATATCGATTAAAACTGTAAGATTTTCATACTTATATTGTAATAATTCAGAGATGTTCCAGTATCAATCTATTATTTAATAGATTTACTATTATACTTAGAAAACTCCTTGATTATACAATTTTGCTATAAAAGGGAAAAGAGGGACAAAGTTATAAGAGAAAAAATTCCTTTGCTCTGTTTGATTCTAAGTATGAGTCACATCTAACAGCCAATCATACAGTCACAGATTGTTAAAGGCAAGACTTATGACTTATTAGGTAGGGAATTTTCCCTTTTAGCAAAGAAATAGAAAAATAGGGAAATAGAGAGCTGGGACTCTACATAGACTATGTCCTAAGTCAGCCCCACAGACTTCCCAGGCACAAACATCCACCTTAGGCAGCCTCAGACTGCTTGCTGCACATGCCATTTTCTGATTGGCTTTATGTCAATTTACATAACTCTCCCAATAATCAAAGCTTAAAAAACAGTAAATTTATAATCCCAGAAACTTTTATCTGAAATTGCAAAATTTCACTAACCATAGTGTAGAGCTTGAATGAATATCTTCTTGATGTTCCCTAACACTTAACATTTCATTAATCTTTTACTTATAAATTAAAGCTACCCATCTTTAAACTTCCTTATATATTTTCATAATGGTCAGATTTTCAAATGATCACATTTTAAAAGCACAATATATGTGTGATGACATTAATATTGACATTTTAATTAAGATGAAAAATTGTTTTGTCCTAACAACATTTCAGCTTAGATTCTAAATATAAATTTAGAAATATAATTTAGAGAAACACAATAAACTTCAAAAGACAATCAACTGCATTTCCAAATTATACCATGTAAAAATTTTATTACCTTTGGCATTTTAAAATCACTTTTTTTCTCTTTACAAATCAGGAAATTGGGGCAAACATAATATAACTTACCTTGTTACATAGTTAATACATTTTGCAACTAGAATATAGAAAGGTGGACTTATCATGAACAGAGGTTGGCTAGCTCTCCTACATGTTACTGTTACACTAGGCACTACCAAGGCCATATGGACTCTCTCAGTTAGCAACTAGGCAGGGGCCTACAGACTCAGCTTGCATACACTGTTTGGACTTTGTGTGTGTATGTGTGTGTGTGTGTGTGTGTGTGTGTGTGTGTGTGTGTGTGGCATTGACCAGGACTGGTACGTCTCGTGCCAGAACCTCCCTTTGGTGGTAGTTCCAGGGGGCAGGGAATGCTGGCTTTGTGGCCTTTCCCATCTCTCTCCACTTCTACAGCTGCAAGTACTGGGGTTGGGGACCTGCTGGGGCAGGGTGTTTGGGGCTGTACGGGGGCTGTCCTACCTTCTACAAAATGAGGTGGTGTTCAAATTTCCTTACAATTCTTCAGTATTCTTTTTTTTTCTATTAAAACTTTTTATTTGCAAAACATATGTATAGGTAATTCTTCAACATTAACCCTTGCAAAGCTTTCTGTTACATGTTTTTCCTCCCTAGTCCCCACCCCTCCCCTAGATGGCAGGAAATCCATTACATGTTAATTATGTTAAAATACTTGACGAATAAAATATATGTATACATATTCCCATACTTATCATTGTTGTGCAAGAAGAATTGTATCTACAAGAAAAAAAATCAGAAAGGAAATACAGTGCAAGCAAACATCAATAGAGAGCATGAAAATGTTATGTTGTGGTCCACATCTCATATCCCTTTCTCTGGGTGTATATGGCTTTCTTCACTGAACAATTGGAACGTGTTTGAAACATTTCATTGTTGAAGAGAGCCATGTCCATCAGAATTGATCATCATAGTATTGTTGTTGCCGTGTATAATGATCTCCTGGTTCTACTCGTTTCACTCAGCATCAGTCCATGCAAGTCTCCCCAGGCCTCTCTGAAATCATCCTGCTGGTCGTTTCTTATAGAACAATAATATTCCATAACATTCATATACCATTATTTGTTCAGCCATTCTCCAATTGATGCACATCCATTCAGTTTACAGTTTCTAGCCACTACAAAAAGGGCTGCCACAAATATTCTTGCACATGTGGGTCCCTTTCCTTCCTATAAGATCTCTTTCGGATATAAGCCCAATAGAAACACTGATGGCTCAAAGGGTATGCACAGTTTGATAACTTTTTTGAGCATAGTTCCAAATTGCTCTCCAGAATGGTTGGATCCATTTACAATTCCACCAACAATGTATCAGTGTCCCAGTTTTCCCACATCCCCACCAACATTCACCATTATCTTTTCCTGTCATCTTAGCCAATCTGACAGGTGTGTAGTGGTACCTCAGAGTTGTCTTAATTTGCATTTCTCTGATCACTAGTGATTTGGAGCACCTTTTCATATGACTAGAAATAGTTTTGATTTCATCCTCTGAAATTGTCTGTTCATATCCTTTGACCATTTATCGATTGGAGAATGGCTTGAATTTTTATAAATATGAGACAATTAATTCTCTATATATTTTAGAAATGAGGCCTTTATCAGAACTCTTAAATGTAAAGATGATTTCCCCAATTTATTGCTTCTCTCCTAATCTTGACTGCATTAGTTTTGTTTGTACAAAAACTTTTTAACTTAATATAGTCAAAATTATCTGTCTGGTGTTCAATGAAGAGTTCCAGTTCTTCTTTGGACATAAATTTATTCCATCTCCACAGGTCTGAGAGGTAAACTATACTACTTTCCTCTAATTTACTTATAATATCACTCTTTATATCCAAATCATGAACTCATTTAGATCTTATCTTGGTATGTGGAGTTAGGTGTAGGTCAAGCCCTAATTTCTTCCACACTAGTTTCCAATTTTCCCAGCAGTTTTTGTCAAATAGTGAGTATTTATCCCAAAATCTGGGGTCTTTGGGTTTATCAAACACTAAATTGCTATAGTTATTGCCTAGTTTGTCCTGTGATTCTATCCTATGCCACTGATTGACTACTCCTATTTCTTAGCCAGTACCAAATGGTTTTGATGACCGCTGCTTTAATTCTTCAGTATTCTTTTAATTTGATCTGAGATAAAAAGGTTAACAGAAGGACATGGGCTGTAATGGTCTTGTTAGCAATCCCCATAACTGAGATACACTCATGACTCCAAGGGAGGGGAGTGGGTGATTAGGTTTGTGGGGAGGGACTCTCAGTATTTTCTGGGGTGCTTTCCATTTTTCAGCATCTACTCTAACCTTTATTTAAAAGGGACCATATTTCTTTTCTTAATGATGCAGAAGAGAACTCAGGGATAAAATGGGAAGTCAAGGAAAGGTTAACAAAAGGTTGCTATTTAGCTATTTTTTTCTTCACTCTTCATTTCTGGGCTCTGCCAACTAACTTTCCTAAATGCCCTAGAACAATGAAGCGATTAATATTGCCAGTTACTTTTAAAACTTGTTAGAAAAACTTTTATAAGATTTAATCCTTAATTTTCCTTAAAATAAATTCTACAAAGAATACCTCAAAACCTATTAAGATATTTCAGATGGGGGTGAGTTCCTGGAATTATCCAAGATCTCAGGAGTTTTCTCTTGCAAACTTAAAATGATTATAACCTAATCTTCCATGGAAAATCTGGTAAGGAGGAATATGCTTCACCAAGGAATTTAGTTTCCGTTGTGATCGTAGTGAATAAAGACACTCCTACACCAATTAAGAAATGAGGTTTATTGAATAAAAGAAAGATAGAAAGATAGATCACCAAACTGAGGAAACATCTACATTGGATCACATATGACTAGAGAGTCCCAGTTCAGCTCCAGGGTCTCAATAGACAATGTATCCATTCCATGGGTAACACTCCCAAATCTGCTTTCCCATTCTGGACTTTTGCATACTTTTAGACAACAAAGCCATTGAGCCAACTTCTTGTGTGACTAAGACATGTATTTGCTTTTTCCTTGAGAGTTGGTCTAGCTCCTAGGAAGAAAAGCATCCTATTTATATGATTATCGTCCTGGAATATTAGTTCCGGGAATGTATAAGGAGTGTTCGGCTCCTAGGAATATGGGCTAGACTTCCAAGGAAAGAAACCATTTTCAAATATATCATGACAGTTTTAAGGGTCACAGCAAGTACATAATCTCATGAACAGGGAAAATCTTCATAGTATTATACTTAGCCCTTCAGGGAGTTAATAAAGTTAATAAATCTTTCCCAATGTTCTAACTACAGCCCTTAGAAGTTTTTCTGAGTTTTAAATCTTTCATTTTAATATATGGTAAATGTAATTATGTAATATAATTAATGTATGGTAATATTATTATTAGTGTCAGTTCACCCAAAAACAGCAAAGAAGGGAAACTATTCAGGTGCCATATCAGGAGAAAGATTTATTGAGGTTTTTGGTCCAATGTCCTGTTCTGAATCCTGTTGGTGCTACTTTCTTATTGGCTGCATTATATGGCATATCTAAACAGATGGTGTGGTCACCAGAACATGTTGACCTGCATGTTGTTATAGTGATTTTGGTGAATTTTGGGGCTAGGGACAACAATCCAAATCCCATCAGAGCTAGTAGTCAAGAAGGTAGTTTCACTTGCCTAGTACATAGTCTTCAGCTAGGCTGGCTTGCCTGTTCTGTGTTTGACAGTAGTTTGGAATAAGATGGCCTCTGATTTACAGGAGTTGTTTTCTGTATGGCTCTGATGGATTAGGCTTGAAGTAGAGCCAAGAGTCTGGAAGGTGCTATCAATCCTAGGCTCTTGTGCCTATCTGATTGGTAAATATCTTAAGAACCACCATTATAAAATTCTTTAGTTAAACCCTTTCAAATGAGCAGGAGAAATAAAAGCAGAGAGAAAGATTTTTAAACAGAAAGCATGTTTTCCCTAACATATTTTTATTGGTGAAGCAAAAGCCTAAACTTTAGAGACAGAGTAGTTTTCTCTGTATGAACCTGAGGTTATTTTATGTTGACTTGGGGAGGACTAGAAACAACTACCAAAAGGTAATATGAAATTTTTAGAGATAGAAGAGACTACAATAATTTAGTATGATTCCCCTTATTTTACAGATGAATATGCCAATGAAGATTAAGCTACAGTAAATTCTGTTATAATGTTTGTGTTGAAAAAGCAAATTTGTTCCACTTCAGTTGATCTTAGGGAACAAGTTGAATATAACTCTAATTTCTTATTCTCAGTGTTGTCCTCCACTGTTTATTGTGGCATTCATTTCTTTTTAAATATAATAATAGTTTTGTATTTTTCAAAATACATACATAGTTTTCAACATTTACTCTTGCAAAACCTTGTGTTTCAAAATTTTCTCTCTCCTTCCTTCTCCGCTAGACAGCAAATAATCCAATAAAGGTTAAACATGCAGTTCTAAATATATTTCCACATCTATCATGCTGTATAAGAAAAATCAGATCAAAGGGGAAAAAATGAGAAAGAAGAAAACAAGCAAGCAAACAACAAAAAAGGTGAAAATACTATGTTGTGATCCATATTCAGTCCCCATAATCCTCTCTTTGGATGCAGATGGCTCTCTTTCACAAGTTTATTGGAATTAGCCTGACTCACATCATTTTTCAAAAGAGCCATGTCAATCAAAATTGATCATCACATAATCTTGTTGTTGCTGTGTACAATGTTTTCTTGGTTCTACTCACTTTACTTAGCATCAGTGCATTTAAGTCTCTCCAGGCCTTTCTGAAATAAGTCTGCTCATCATTTCTTATAGAACAGCAATATTCCATTATGTTCATATACCATAA
>JAJPUD010013584.1:0-43768 GCA_023553655.1 Myrmecobius fasciatus
ATTGTTCATAAGAAGGATACATACAGTTTACTGTTAGTCTGATCTCATAGAAAAATTGATGAACAGAATAAAAAATATAGCAGAAAGCAAATTTCTATTAAGCTTAATAGCTTAATAGAAATTTGCTTTCTGCTATGGAGTTAAATATAACTCCTTTTTGATCCATGTTAAGGCATTTCAGGGGTGGATAGGACATTTAAGGCCTTTCAGTTCCATTACTCTTGAGAAAATGCTCTAAACAGTTTCCAAGTTTTAATCCTCTTACTCATAATATATACATGTGTGTTTGGCCAGGGCTCAGAGGGAAAGATTTTCAGCATCTAATTAGCTGTCTTATAGGAAATTAGGCAAGATTCCACATCTAACAGAAGATGTATGTTCTGTTGGGAGTTATTAATGGTCAGAGTGAAGAAGCATTAATTTGTTCTGGTAATTATGCCAGGATAGTGTACAACTCCACTAAAGCAACATGGGATATGAAGCGTGGGGATGAGAAGTTACACAGATTAGCTGATAAAGGGGGAGAAGAGGAAAACTAAAACCAGATGACCTAAATTTGTCTATCAGATATGCCCCAAATGGAATACATTCTATATTATAGTTAAAATTAAATCAAAGAATAACTTCCATTCCTCTGCGATTATCAAAATATTAGTTTCTTCTCTCATGAATTCTTTGGTGATTTAAAAAATCATTTTATACAATAATACCATTGTAATATACATTTTTTTTACACTTGAAAAGACTTTAGAAAGCATAAAGCAGTGGAAAGAATGTTGGATTTGAAGTCATAGAGTCTTAGTTTGAATTCTGGCTCTGCCATTCAATGCTTTTGTCCTTTAGTTCTCTGGATCTCAACTTCTTTTACCTAAATATAAGGAACTGGTGACTTCTAAGATCCCTTCTGGCCCTAAATCTATGATTCTGTCATCTAGGGCAATGTTTGTATTTTACTGAAGGGCAACTGAAGATTCATAGACAAAAAGTGATCAACTTATTAGTGGAAGAACAGACAAAATAGGTCAGCCTCCTGTTTCCTAATCCAATGCTCCTTTTACTACTTATTATCCTAGATGCACATTTTTCTGACTTCTTTGTCCAATTTTTCATTGAAAATTGTATTAAGATACACGCACAAAATACATCTCCTTGTTTGATTATTTCAGTTGTGTCCAAATCTTAGTGACACCATTTGGGGTTTTCTTGACAAAGATACCAGAATGGTTTGCCATTCCCTTCTCTAGCTCATTTTACAGATGAAGAAACTGAGATAGAGTTAAGTGACTTGCCCAGGGTCACACAAATCCCAAGAGTCTGAGGCAAAATTTGAACTCAAGTTTTCCTAACTTCAGACCCTGCACTCTGTCCACTGAGTCATCTAGTTGTCTATACATACATATGTATGTGTATATGTATGTATGTATGTGTATATACATATATATGTAAAACACCTTAATATCTACTACTTTTACACATAGTCATTATCTAAACATTTACATAGCTATTTTTCATGGAAGCCAAAATGAAAAGTGCATAGAGATTGATCTTATCCATGTTTCACTCAATATAGAACCAATTTATGTCAGGATTTCACAACAAAAGGTTAATGGGAGTAATGTGCTGATTGTGAAAGTTTCTCAAAGATGTTTTTGTAGCTCATCTTCAACAGAAGATTCCCGGCATCCTCCATGATAGAAGGAGTGAATGGAAGAAAAGCATTTAAGTGCTTATTATGAAAGAGAAGGACTGGAACTGGATTTGTGATTTCACCAGTATAAGAACTCCCAGGAAGGAACTTTACCAAAAAGCTGGACGATACAAACCTTTAATTGAGTCACTGCTAACTCTGAAGGAGCTTATATCCTAATAAGTAGAAATAACTCCTAAGGAACTGGTGATTGGTGAAGGGTGTTTTGGTGTGAGACATCACAGAGATCATGCATGAAACCATAAGGGAGTTAGTTAATATGCTCTTTCCAAAAACAATACCAAGATTAATTTGATTATAAGTTCCAGAGCAAGAGATGCAAAGTGGGCACTTGGTGGTGGGGAGGATGACAAGAATATGGTCAAAATAAATACATGGATACAAAATAGATACATGGCAAGGGCTGGGGAAGGCTAGATAGAGTGAGCTACCTGATTTCACTCTCATTCCCTAACAAATCTGGACAGTTCAGTCCCAAACTGAGTAGATTAGGTCCCCAGTCCTCAGCTCATGATATCTAGGGGGTAGTTGAATGTTGCAGTGGAGGTATAGATAATAATAATAATAATAATAAAGAAGGGAAGAAAGAGAAGGGAGGAGGGAGAAAGGAGGAAAGAAAAAGGAGGAAGGAGGGAGAAAGGAAAAGGGAGGAAGGAGGAGGAGAAGGAAGAAGAAGAAAGAGAAAGGAGGAAGGAGGAAAAGAAGGAGGAGAAGGAGGAGAAAAAGAAGAAGAAAGATGATAAGGGGAGAATTCTGGATGAGTGTTACTCTGATAGGATGAAAGAGAAGGAAAGACATGAGCTCACAAAATATTATTGAGTTAAGATATATAGGATATGTTTAAAGATAAGGCTCAGGATGAAAACTGCCAAATGCTTAGATAATAATATATATTTAGATGAAAAATTTATAGAATTTGGCAATGATTACCTGTATCTGGGACCAATAGTACAGTGAGACAAGAAGCTGGGCTTGTAGTTGAACCAGAGGATGAGAATGGACTAGACTGTCTTCAGGAAATTGAAAAGATACTTTAATAACCCAAACAAACAAAGTTCCTTCTTTTTAATATGAACATTTTATTAAGATTGCTCTATGTCATTGAGATATGGAATACAATAGTCTCTGAAGAATTAAAAGTAAATATAGAGGGCAATAAGGATGGGTACAGGGTGAGTCTGAGTAGGTCACAGTATATAAATATTAAAGAACTTCTAAGAACAAGAATAAAAAGATGTCATCAAGGAATATATTTAGAGAAGAAGGGTTGTTCACATGGTGAAGAGCTCCAAGAATGTTTCCAATAAAAAGCAAGGAAGGTCTCCTGTGCTTTAGGTGGACTCCTGTGGTAAACTTTTTGGGAAGACATGAATAGGAATGGCACAGAATGGGCAAGCATTGATGAAAAGTGATTTTCAATTGAGGAGATCAGATATGCAGACACAATCATAAGATTGTAGAATTTTCCCACAATAAGGAGTATTAGAAGTCATTTAATCTAATGCCCCTATATTTGAGAAATGAGAATTTTACCATTCTTAGCAGGCAAGTGACTTACTGAAATTCATACAGTTGGTTAAATTGTATGTTTAACATCTAAAATATATAAGTTCTCTGAAATCTCATGCTCCATTGTTAAATATGGAAGCTACTCTTCATCTACACAAACCTTTCATTTTTAAGTGTGCTGGAAAGAAACACATAACATGCTTAGTTGATGAAAGCACCTCAAAAAATAGAGACATGTTACTTAAAACACAGACAAGAGAAAACTCAGTTGGTGGGAATCATTTACATAAGTGACTTTTGGGAAAAGAGGCATCTACCTTAGATTCAAAACAAATTCCAGTGGGGCTTAATTTAATACAACAAGGATTTATTAAGTAGCTACTCTGTGTAGGTTTTTATGCTAAAAAGAGAAAGAAAAGATAGCAAGTAAAAATGTCTTTTCCCTCCAAGAGGGTACGATCTAGTAGGAAAGATGAAATATATACACAAATAACTATAATAAAAATTAAAATACCATTATTTTACTTGAATAGGGGAAGTGAAGCAAAGAAGATTTATGATAGTTATGATCAGCTGAACTAGTCCTTGAATGACATGGAGAATTACCATGATCTTTCGGAAACTTAACCTCTAATGAGAGACTAAGACAGATATATAAATTATTCTAATACAAAGAAAAGTATAAGTACCAAAGACAGGTCAAAATTATTATGAGAAACATGAGGAGGGAGACAATAATCTTATCCTGGGGAGGACAGGGGCAGGGTAGGGATAGGAATACCAAATAGTGAAAAGTTATTGAAAACTACCTTTACATGTAATTGGAAAAATGAGAAAGAATAAATAAAGGAAGGAAGGAAGGAAGGGGAGGAAGGGAAAAAAGGGAGGAAGGAGTGAGGGAGGGAAGGAGAAGGAAGTAAGGGAGAAGAGAGTGAGGGAGGGAAGGAAGAAAGGAAGGAAGGAAAGAAGGAAGGAAAAAAAGGAGGGAGGAAAAGAAGGAAGGGAGAGAAGGAGGAAGGAAAGATGGAAGGAAGGAAGGAAAGGAGGAAGGGAGGAAGGAAGAAAGGGAGGAAGAAAGAAAGGAAGGACTAGTGTTGAACCAGAAATTAGACCTTGATTCTAATTTTACCAAGTAAATAATTCTATCCATGATAACTATTCTAGATTCTAGAATTATTAAGAATTGGTAGGACATTTCTTTTTTCTTTTTTCTTTTTTTTTTTTTGCTTAGGCAATTGGGGTTAAGTGACTTGCCCAGGGTCACACAGCTAGGGAATGTTAAGTGTCTGAGACCAGATTTGAACTCAGGTCCTCCTGACTTCAGGGCTGGTGCTCTAACCACTACGCCACCTAGCTGCCCTGGTAGGACATTTCTTAACTGAAAGCAGTGTCCTGATGAATCTAAATGAGAACAGCACTTGCCAAAAACATTTCTGAAATTTGAAGACAAACCACATAAGTTTTTATGATGGATTCCTTGAGATGATTTAATTTGTTATATTCAGTATTTTCCCAAAAATAAAATATTAGCTGCATAAACAGAACACCCAACTAATGCTACTGGGAGAGTCAAAATGGTCCAAAACAACCATCATCAAATACTTATTGAACAATCACTGTATACTCCTGGTGTAGTTCTAGATGTTACAAGAACAGAAAGAAGAGGGAGGAGAGGCAATATCAATCTGTCCTGACCCAAGGCAAAACAAATGGACAGTTGCTTTTGGTACCACTTAATTTCTCTTTTAGAACTGCTGATATTTCATTTAAGCAACGTTCATTTAGATTATAAGCTCCTTGAGGAACATTTGTATTCCCAGTACACAATACTTTGTGCTTAATAAATGATTATTGATTGATAGTATTCTACCCTGTTCCTTTCTTCCTCAGATAGTACCGCAAATGCTAGGTCTTTAAAAAAAATTTTCCTTCCTTCTTCAAACAAAGTGTAGCTATTCCATTTCTTATTTTATGAAGACCCTCCTAGGTTCTAGTTCCAGTTCCTTCTCTAACTCTACTTTTCATTAAGAAATTTCACCTCCCTGGACCATTTTCTCTCATCTAATTAATGAAGAAAAAATTTCCTCTTCTCTTTAGTTTTCATTCACTAAAGGTTTTTAAGCAAAGCTGATAAAACCTGGGGTTAGACACGCTTAAGCTTTATAGCAATGATGTTCTGACAAAACAGCATTTTCGTGAAAAAGTCATACTACCAATCAGTGCTCCATATTTTACAAAGCAGAGCAAATAGCATTGCTGGTTTATTTATTTATTTATTTATTTATTTTGCAGAGGCAATTGGGGTTAAGTGACTTGCCCAGGATCACACAGCTAGGAGATGTTAAATGTCTGAGACCACATTTGAACTCAGGTCCTCCTGACTACAGGTCTGGTGCTCTATCCACTACACCACCTAGCTGCCCTGTTGCTGTTAAATTTAATCAAATACTACTTGAAAGAAGATTCAAGATCTTTCCAGAGGGACTATCACTCCTGAAGGCATGAAATTAAAACCAGTGCTTATGGTAGACCTGACTGATAAATAACAGCAATCAATTAATAAGCATTTATTACATACCTACTTTGTGCCAGGTACAATGACAATAACTCACATTCATATGACACTTAAACATTAGCAAAACCTTTACATGCATCTGATCTGAGCCTTCCAACAACCTTATAAGGTATTTATGGAAGGTATTATTGATGCCATTTTACAGAAGACACCCAGAGAATTCAAGAACACTAAGAAAATTTGAGGCCCCAGAGCTAGAATCAGAAGTGAGATTTAAACACAGATATTCTGGACTTCAAATTCAACACCTCAGCAAGGATGCTATATTTCCTCTCTCCATAGAAACAATATTCAAAATCATGAAATAGGCTGCCAAGTTTATTAGAGCTGTCATATTGAGAGTTTGGCACAATGGAGCCATCTCCTAATTGGAGATTCAGGGTATCTGTAGGACGCCAAGAAAAAAGCTGCTTTCATACACAAATAATGAACCAAATGAAGGCTAAGGCAAAGAACTGGATTTAAATAACAAACAGCAAAAGGTAAGCAGAAAGGCACACGACTAACATAAGGTCATGATAAAGATAATGCCTTGCATTTAAATGCCTTGCAAAGCACTCTATATATTTCTATTACATGTTTCTGGGCCATTCACATAAAAAAAATGGGTACCATGGAGAAAACAAAGCTTCTTATCAACACAGGTACTGACCCAATGTCAAGGCAACTGCCAGAAAATCCCTAATGGAAATATAACTCAGGTAGCAAAGAATGAGGTCATCTTTGTTTCTACTCTTGCAAAGTGAAACATGTTACTTGCACAAGCCCTCGAGATGTCAATGTTTTTTATGTAGGCGCAGTAAATTATTTATAAAATCTCTGGTATGTATAATTATCATCATTTCACAGATGGGAAACAGATGCAAACAAGCAAAGCAACTAGACCAGCGCTGGGAGACTCTTATGATTTGGAGTTTATACGATTAATAATTCACTGTGCCCTTGAGGAAAATGGGGTCCACCAGAGTTTTGGAGGTGTTAACATACTATTTTGAAAAAGTTTGTTATTGGTGGGTGACCTACATTAGTGGAGGTCATTTCTATAACTGGGGATTCCCCATGCTAATGAAATCACAAGTTCATAAGATATTCATATCACCTAGGTAACTCCCAGGCAACAAAGAGCTATATAAGTGCTCCAGGATGAATCCCATAGCACCAGATTATCTAGTTAGAACACAACAGAAGATTCCCCATAACCTGTTTGGTGATCTGACAAAATTCATTGAAGGTGACCACAAAAGAGAACACAGAAATCTTTCTCTTTCTCATTTTCCTCTCGGTATTTCTGCTGGCCACTCTTCTCATTGACGGGCTACTCTTAGAATCTCCATTTTCAGAAAGGGTCCAGACCAGACATACTATCCTGACTTTCCAGACTACCACCATGTTCCAGCTGCCTCCTTACCCTGGAAAATCCCTTTGATGCTCCAGCTCCATGCAAATTCCAATGTCCAATTCCTTCCAGAGTTTCTATTTTATGGAAGTGCACAGGGCTTTAATTCTCTCCCAGTTCCAGCCCAACTTTCTGAATTTTATTACTATGTTCTCACTTGGAACACTTCTCTCTCCTCTTCTTCAGCTTTACAACTCTTTTATGAGTAGTCTTCTCCCATTAAAATATAATAAGCTCCTAGAGTCCTGGAGGGATCACCTTTCCTTTTCCTTGTATTTGTACTCCTAACACTTAGCATAGTGCCTCAGGACAAGTAGTAAGTGCTTGATAAATGCTTGTTGACTTGGTTACTCTATATCTAATGGCTAAGGCACCCAAGCCAATTTAACACCATGATACCTGTAAAACAAACCAGGTAGGTAGAGAACCTTAGGTCTCATTTCCCATCATCTCAACTCTTTATCAACTTATGTGACCAGAAACAATCTTGTTCTATCTGTCTTTTGTACTTCTGAATGAGACTCATCCTTTGACTATCTTTGCCCAAAGCAAAATGCAAGAGAATTTTATTTATGCCTTTCTGAGGGGACCAGAATAAATTCCTTATCAAATTCTCCCTTCTAACAAAATCCAAGCAAAAAGCGAAACAACACAATGACTACAGAAACATAAAAGTGAATAGTTATCTTTTCAATCCAATTTGTCCATTCCTCTCTTCAGATTTTGCCAGTTCATATTATATATGCACATGTCTAGCTCATCAAGAAAGGACCAAGTTCATAGAATCACAGAATAGAACTAGAAGGGACTTCAGTGATCATTCAGCTCGACCCCTGTATTTAATGGATGAGGATACTGAAGTCTGGGGAGATTAAATAAATTGCTGAGGGGCATAGTTACTAAGTGTTCAAGGTAGGATTAGAATACAGGTCATCTTGTGTCCAAGGCTAGTGTTCTGTCCACCTGATGCCAGGCTGTCTAGGTCAATTCCTATGATCTGTCTTGGGAGCAGGCAGTATATTATTAGTTTTTAATAAATAGGCCATGAGAGTCACATCAAAAAGGAATTACCTAATGCTACTACTGGAAAGCACAGATTGTGGAATTTTGAAGGAGACTTTAGTCATCATCCTATACCACTGCAGAAAATAGTTGTTGCTTTTAGTGCTTTAGTTTCTTTAGTTTCCCTATTAAATAATCCTTTGAAATCTAGAGTTACTATAAACCTAAGGGTTTATTAATCCTTTATAAGCACCCCCCTCAATATCACAAATTAATTTTCCTAGGAAAAGAAGCCTTCCTTCTCCCAATAAACTATTTATTGCTTCATATTTAATAGAGAAAAACTTTTGAATTGGGGAGAACATGATGAATATTTGCTGTCTGAACTCAGGTCTTAATGTTTTGAAGTTCCTTCATCATTAGGTTTTTTTTTTTTCTTTCATCATCCTAAATTTATGTATAAGTATCATTTGGTGGAGCAGGGGTTGGGGGCATAGGGGCATGGAGCAGCTCAGTAGATAAAGAGTGCCGGGCTTAGTTAGGAAGATTCTTTGTGCTGATCTAGCCTCAGTTACTTACTACCTGCTGACTCTCATAAAGTCACTTAACATGGTGCTCAATTTCTTCATTTGTAAAATGAGCTGGAAAAGGAAATGGCAAACCATTACAGAATCTTCTCGAAGAAAACTCCAAATGGAGTGATCAAGAGTGAAACACTGAACGACAATTTTTTTTTTTTAAGAAAGGATAAGGACAGTAAATAAGTGAAACTGAAATGGTATAACATTTGAATGGAAGTCAGAAGTCTAGAATTATTTTACTTCCCTGGATATCACTAATCCATCTACAAAAAAAGGTCATGTTCTTTGCAACTCCTAGGCTCCTTAGAGAGTTATTATAGAAATCTGAAATCTCATTATCGTAACAAGTTGGCTATAAGGTCCCTTGGACTTAATCTCAGCTTTTTTGTTGTTGTTGTTCAGACTAGTGATTTCACTAGTTGAAAACTTCAGGTGAGGAAATCCCCTCTAGCAATGTAAAACAACAGTTAGCATATTATAGTCTTAGAGAGTTGCCTGGGGTACTGAGAGGCTCTGGATAGACAGAACCATAGATTGACTTGGACCTGGGTCACCAGGACTCCAGGAAAAGCTTTCTACCCAACTATGCATATTCTGCACACTATCCCCTTCTAAAACTCAATTAAAATATATTCTCTTGTCCATAATTTACATTTCTATTCAAAACAGGACCCAAACTAAGAATTTACTCAATTAAGGTTTTATTTTTGTCCTCTACTATAGTAATATTTTCTTGTTGTTCAGTCATTTCAGTAGTGTCCAACTCTTTGTGATTTTTTTTAATAATAGCTTTTTTATTTTTCAAAATACACACACAGATAATTTTCAGTATGCACCCTTGCAAAACCTTATTTTCCAAATTTTTTCTCCCTCCATCTCTCTTCCCCTAGACAAGTAATTCAATATAGGTTAAACAATGTGCAATTCTTCTAAATATATTTCCACATTTATCATGCTGCACAAGAAAAATCACATCAAAAGGGGAAAAAATGAGAAACAAAAAACAAGTAAGCAAACAACAACAAAAGGTGAAAATACTATGTTCCTACTGATCCTCATTCAGTTCCCATAGTCCTCTCTCTGGATGCAATGGCTCTCTCTCCATCACAAGTGTGGCCTCTTTTGGGGAAGGGGGATTTTCTTGGAATGGATACTAAAGTAGCTTGCTATTTCCTTCTCCAGCTCATTTTACCTATGGGAAATGGGCAAACAAGGTTAAATGCCTTGCCCAAGATCACACAGCTGGTAAGTGTTTGAGGGCAAATTTGAACTTAGCTCTTTCTGACTCCTAGACTGCCACTCTGTTCTTTGCCCCAGGAATATTTCACTAAGTGATAAACATACTGAAATGTTAACAAGTAGTCTTGTCACATTGTAGAAAAAAGTATTAGAAATCAAAATGACGGGTAGACTGGAAAAGTGGTAAGTAATAAAAAATTCACAATGAACAAGTGAAAGCAGTATGATTCTGAGAGGAAACAATGGAAAGAATGCATGTAGTAAACAACTGGTTGCATGTAAGTATATCTCCAAACAGCCACAATTTTTACATTTTTGTTAAAGAAAGTATGATTGGGGTACGTATGTGCATAGAGTTGTCCCAGGGTCTCAAAGGTGATAGGTAGTATATCCAGGATTCAAGTCTTTATCTAAAATATTTACAATCTCTCTTTGTGGTGGCAAAGAACTGAAAACTCTGAGAATGTCCATCAACCAGGGAATGACTGAACAAATTGTGATATATGTTTGTGATGGAATACTACCTACTGTACTATAAGAAATGATGAATTTATTGATTTTAGAAAAAAAAACATGGATAGATTTGCATAAGGAAAAAATGAGAGAACCAAGAGATTATTATATACAATGAAACAGTGATACTGTTTTTGTTTGTTTGTGTTTGTGTTTGTTTTTGTTTTGCTGAGGCAATTGGGGTTAAGTGACTTGCCCAGGGTCACACAGCTAGGGAATGTTATGTGTCTGAGACCAGATTTGGACTCAGGTCCTCCAGACTTCAGGGCTGGTGCTCTATCCACTGCACCACCTAGCTGCCCTAGTGATACTGTTTAAAGAGCAACTTTGAGCAGCTAAGTCAGTTTGACTATTATAAATACCCAAATTAAATATAAAGGACCTATGAAAAAAGATATTATCTGCATCCAGAGAAAAAACTAATAAATAGATGTATGGAATGATTTTACATATAGACATATATTTGTGTCTAATAGAATTCATGGTGTGGGGGAGAAAAAAGAGGGGAAAAAAGAAAGTTACATGATAACTTTATTGTATATTTAAAAGAAGTAGCAAGTTGTACATAATAGATTTGTAATTTCATGAGTAATTATCTTTTTAATACTCAGCTATTATAGAAATGCTTGTTTTATTTCATAAATTAAAAATAAAATAAATGAATTTTTTTTAAAAAAAGAAGAGGAGACGGTACTATAACTGTAGGTACTATAACAGACAATATAGTCTTTAAGAGGCAGCTGAGGGAAAGGTGTCACTTATTAGATATGTTGTCTTGAGCAAGTCATTTCCTTTGTAGGAGCCTCATTTTTCTTATCTGTAAAAATGAGAAGTTGGAGTGGGGGCCTCTCTAAATCATATGATGCCCTGTATATAGTCAGCAAAGAAATCTTACCCAGCTCCTTCTCTGTTGCTCCAAGAGCAACTAACCTCTCCCCTTCTGTCTTCTACACATCCCTTTTAGGCAGATGACATTTTTGGACATCTTCCCTTTGACTGGTTGATGCATTTCCCTGCAAAACTTCGACCTGCTGCTACTGCTTTTATGCCCTAGATATTCATTTTAACCAGATTTTACCTCTATAGAAATATTAGGGCTGTTGGAAGGAAAGTTACCCTGTGAGTTACTTTGGGCCTGGTATCCTATTATGGATGCCCCTGAGTCAATGAAATATTATATATACAAAGGATGATTTTCAATCTCCACTGACAGCTGAAAAGGAATAAATAGGTTTAAGTTGCAGCATGGCGGGATTTGGGTGAAAGAAATATTTCCAGGCCCTAGGTATTAGGCTGAATCAGATCTACTATGTTAACTAGGCTATGTTAAGTGTGCCATTCTTTTTGCTTTCCTGGAGAGAATAAATTTCATCTATTGCTTCCACAGAACTATGGACTGCCTGCCTCCTTTAAGTGAAAAAGATGGCTCTAAATTTGCCTTTTTCCATCAAATGTGATTTTTCAGCCAAATGATATTCCCTGGCCACCCTCAATCATATTATTGTCACACTAATTCACTTTCTGCCTCAGCTGAAGGTGGAATTTATTTGCCTAAAGCAGATTTTTTTTTGGTGGTAGTGTAGGGGGAGTAAGGAGAGAAAGCAGAGAAAGAGAACAAAGAAGATAATAGATGTGAATAAAAAGAATCATTAATTTTCATAAACCAATGAAAAATTTCACTGCTTGCAATAAGGCTTTTTTTTTTTAACTTGTTCTCAATCTACACGTAGCAGACCTTGCCAATCCCAAGTATTTAAATGGCATTTTGGACACCATTTAATGTGAAATTATAGTTTAAATTCCATACTCAGAGCATCAATTAATATTTTATGATAATAGACAAGTTCAATGAAAAATATAGCTTTTAAGAAAATTCATAATAATTCAATGATGCTAATCTTGGTGGGATTCTGAAACTGTACCTATCTAATGACTGCAATGACTACTTCTGACTAATGAATATTAAAAGAATCAGTACAAATTTAAATAAGCATGTATGGAAAGCTGTTATTATTTCAAGCAAAATGAAAGCAGATGGGAGAGACTGACACACATTTATTCAGCTATGTGCCTGCCTTACATTTAATCTTTTATGAATGGCTGGTCACAGATGGTGACGGAATTCAGGAATGTGGTTTAGCTGCAGCAACCACTTCATCCTTTTTTGCTCTAATGTATTATGTCACTTACTATTTTGCAGCCCTTCCCATTTGGCAGGCAATACAAAATGTCACAGGAAGGGAAAGAAGTCATACAGAAAAAAACAATGCTCTCCCTCCCTTATTTAAAAAATAAGATACCTCTTTATCAAACCAAGTCAAAGGATCTTCCTTTTTCATTAATAACCTATCAATTACTCCATAACCCTTGCTAACTCCAATCCATTTCAGATTTGGCACTGCTCTCTCGCATTCACACAAATGACAGGATGATGAAATGAAGACAAACTCAGAGGAGATAAATGGATTACACTGACTTCTGGCAGTGATTCTCTCATCTCACCACCAGACACAGAATTAGATATGGATTATGTGAAAGCAAACAAGAAAAGACATTGACATTTTCTGTGAAACCTCAAGGTGGGCCCACTATATAATTCTGACATTGTATTTGTATCCAGTCTGGAGTCCCCTTTCCAGGTTCTTCGACTGATGTTCAGATTAGTCCAGTACTATCCCTGAAGGCCCTGTACCTTCACTTTCAGTGTCTCCTAAGCATGGATCCCATCCAACCCAAAACCTAGAAGGATAAGGACTCATGCTCAAAATACATGCCTTACAGAGTTGATGAGAAACCTTTCCTTCATGTAATAATGGTGCAAATACTTTATCTGAGATAACTTGTGAAAGTTAAAATTACTTGTGACATTTCCCCTCATTTAACCACGTTTTCAATAAGAATAATGGAACATTTTGCCTCTGTATCTTTTTAAAAGACAATTTTTATACATTATACTTTATTTTCATCAAATATCATGTCCATCTTAGAGATCCAAAATAGTATACTTTTCCCATCTTAATTTGCTCATGCTTAATTGCACAGTATTTAATTCAAAATTACACCAATTCCCATTTGACATATTCATTGCTGGTGTTACCACATACAGGGGAGCAAAAAGGAAAAAAAATATATGATGCACAATGTTTCATAAACATTCAGAAAATAGTTTCAGTAAACCTCACCACTGGACCTATGGTTTAAAATTTTACTAAAGAGTAAAAATTCTCAATCCCATTACGCAAATCAAAGAATTTCTATTGAATTTCCCTTTCCAATAACAGAAAAATATCATTCCATAGCAGTTGGATCCCTAATAAAAATCAATATCGCAAATCAAAATTATGCTTTTGTCTTTCCATTTTAGTCACTGAAGTCATGCAAGAAAACACTATTTTTATAAACCCATTTGAGTATGCTATCATAGTTGTTTGGAATTATTCAATAGCCCTACTGATAATAGTCATCTAGATGTTTTCCTCCTCTTTTTATTTGTTCAACCCCGCCTTTCCCTAGGGGTCAAATTACATTTCTAGATTGTTGATGCTCTGGGCAGGAACACTAAGTCTTATGTGGCACCTTCCTGATTAGTGTTCAGTGAATGCCATGTGGAATAATATTGCCCTGACCATTTATAGGTCTCCTGGTTGGCATTTTACAAATTACTAACATGGCTAGGCTTGGAAAAAAATGTTACCTTCTGCACTTCATGACACAAATAGAAAAGTGTCTATTATAAAATACATTTTTGTGAGCACTCTGGCCTAGGATATACTTTGAATTGTTCAGTTACCATTTCAATTGTATCTAATTCTTCATGACCCCATTTGAAGTTTTCTTGGGAAAGACACTAGAGTGGCTTGCTATTTCCTTCTCCAATTCTTTTATAAATGAGGAAACTGAGGCAAAGAGGGTGAAGTGATTTACATAGGATTCTACAGTTAGTAAGCGTCTGAAGCCAGATTTGAACTCAGGAAGATGAATCTCCCTGATCCAGGCCCAGTATTCTAATTTATACTTGGGTTACCTTAAAAAAAGAAAGACACATCCTAGCTAGGAACCTGAAACTATAATACTGGAGTTTTGCCACTATGTTATGATCCATACCCAAATAATATCCACAAACTCAAAGTTAACTTAAGATTTAATAAATTGTGGCTTAGCATATCCCAACTAATGCTTGGAAATATTAAAATAAAATAAAGTTTTAAAATCTATAAAGTTTCAAATCTACATTATACTGCAACTCCACTAGAACTAGAATTCTCAGAGAAAAATTCAAAATTAAAAGTACATTATTAGGGGAATATGTAGAAGGAGATAAAAGGATCATAGACTTATAACTGGAAGTTTCCTTAGAGGTTACTTTCTTTAGTTCTCTTTTTACAGTTGAAGAAACTTAGGTTCAGAGATGTAATCAATTGATTCAACTAGATAAACATTTTTCATATAACTGCTTGGGATGGGAGAGGGGAACAACTAGATGGTATAGGGAATAGAGCACAGGACAAAACATCTAACCTTGTTTGCCTCGATTTTTTCATTTGTAAAATGAGCTGAAGAAAAAAAAAGTGGCAAGTCATGTCAGAGTCTTTGCCAAGGAAATGCTAAATGGGGTCAGAAATGGACAAATGATTGAACAAAACAAAACAAAAATATACTGGGAACTGTGCTAAGCTCCTGAAATACAAATAAAAAACAACAACAACAACAAAAAAAAACAAATGCAGTTCAGGCCCTCAAGGAGCTTTCAATCCAAAGGAGAAAGATTACACATAATATGTGAAGAAAAGGTACTTAATGTATTTGTTTGATTACTTGCTAATAGACAAGCTCCTGAAGGTGAGAAGTATGTCTATCTCCCTCAATCCCTAGCTCAGTGTATTACACATAGGAGCACTAATTAAATATGAGGAAAGTGGGTCTGAGAGGGGTTAGGTGACTTGCCCAAGATCATATAATTAGTGAGTATGTGAGGGAGGATTTGAACTCAAGTCTTGAATCTAAGTTTATCTAGCTTTCTCTCCTACACTAGTTATCCATATAGACATTAAGTCAAGATTTCTTGTCACACTTTTTGGTCATATTTTCTCAATCATACCCACAATCCAACTAAGAAAAAGTCAATTCTGATGCCTTCCCTTTTTGTCAATCTTGAAAAAAATAACATAGGGGTGGTTCTGGAATTAACCAATAACTTACATTCCTCCTACTCCCTGCAGACCTCTCCAGTCTCTTTCATAGGAGCTTATAATAACTACAGTGATAACTTCTGCTCCCAAAAGTTCCAAATTAAAATATACTTTAGCTATAATTATGAAATATAAAATTGCATTTTACATATAATTATGAAAGCCTTAAATATAATATCATAAAACTCTCAATTATAAAATAATTATGATAATTTTTATGGGACATTAAATAATTTAGAGAAATAATCTATTCCTCATGCTTGCTATTGTTTATAAGACTTCAAATTACATTTATTTATTTTTACAAATTTTGTGGAATATAAATACCATTTTAATGAAATAAAGGAAGGCATTTAATATCATTATATATAAACTTGATTTCAGTGTTGGACTTTTAACATTTAAACGAAGGTCTAAAACAGTTGATAAACATAGTCCTAAATTCCACATCCCAACAGATTTCTGAATTTTTAATTAAAACAAGAATAAAGTGAAAATTATTTACTGCTTAAGGCACCATTGAAGAATTTTTAGTACTGAATCCCTTGGATTATCATTGCCAATGAGAACCACTGATACAGTTCAAATCTTTATTTTACAACCAAGGAAACTGAACTCTAGGGGAGTGAAGTCATTTACCCAAGGTTCTATATACTCTGTTATAATGAAAGAAGACAGAACACAGGGCTAGAAGTCAGGCATCCCTCTTCTACCTTCAACAAAGTATGTGGTTCCTGGGCAAATCATTTAACAAATTGGACCTTAGTCTCATCTCTTTAAAAAAGAAAATTAACATTTTTCTCCTTGATTACAGGGTGGCTAGGAGGTTCAATGCTATACAAATACAAATTAATATGCATATTGGTTACTGTGTGTAGAAAGTGGAAAGGGGGCTGTTATCATAAATTGTGAGATGGAACCAGAAATCTGGGGCCAAGGTCAGAACACTCTAAACCAACAAGAATCAGAACATGTTGTATAGCATTGCCTATAACTCAACCCATGCACTGTGATTAGGAGATAACTTATTTATCAATTTTAGATGCACTCCTATATCATCATCAGAGGGCAGCCACCCTAAATTGTAGCTCAGGTAAAATAAGCTGTAATTCTAGCAAGCTATGCTCCTGTCTCATGATGCTATAAAGTCAGGTGGGCATAATAACATGGATTCAAGGGGAAAAAAAGAGCTGGAGAACCAGAGTGCCTAAATGGTTCTCTGACAATGTGCAAGGGACATTGCCTTTAATTAAACTGATGTAAATATCCTGAAATCCAGGCAGATTTAAGTGAAAAACTCTTGGTGACTCAAAATTCTGAGACAAATTGTTAAATGAAAGTTCAGTGGTGGATAGGGTGATAAACTTAGTGTGAAGAAGACTAGGGTTTAAATTCTGCCCCAGATAGTTACTATGTGATCCTGGGTAAGTGATTTTATCTCATCCCCAGAATCAGGAGGTTGGACTCAGATCTCCAAGCTCCCTTCAAACACTAAATCTATATTCCCTTGGTTTTATGATAGTCATTTGTGTAGGGATCATATAGTCAGAATGAATTTAGAATATCAGAAGCTCAGGGGCCATCTTGTCTGTATTATACTTGAACAAAGTTCCTCCCCATAACACACAGGACAACTGGACGTCCAAGTTTTGCCAAAGGACCTCCTATTATAGGGAACCTTCTATGTCTCCTTCATGGCACGACTGGAGTAGCGTAATTGTTTAATATTCTTACATTAAGCTTAAATCTGAGTTTTTGTATTTTCAACCCATTGTTCCTAATTCTGAACTTCTGGCTCCAAGCAGAACAAATATAATCTTTCGTGCACATGAGGAGCCTTCAGATACTTAAAGGAAGCCCTCATGAATTCCACTCCCTCTGCCATTTGCATGTTTTTCTCCAGGCTGACCTATCCCCAGCCAGTTGTCATATGGTATAATCTCAAAATCCTTCTCCAGCCTTACCTTTTTCTGGATGTTACCCAGCTTATCAATGTTCTTCCTAAAATAGCCGAACTCAGTACTACAGATGTGTTCTTACCAAGGCAGAGTACAGCTGGATTATCACCACTTGGACACCACCTCTCTTAATACAATCTGACATTTAATTAACTTTGAGAGAGCCCCATCACTTTGATACATAATGAACTTGCAGTTCACTAAAATCCCTAGGATCTTTTCAAGAGAATTATTTTTTAGACACATCTTCTCCATCTTATACTTGTGCAGTTGAATGGTTTTTAACCAAATGTAAAAAGTTAAATTTACTTTTTAAAAATTTCACCCCATTAGATATGTTACAACACTCTCAGCTGCCAAGAAAGCTTTTGGAACTTGACTAGGTAAACCAATGTGTTCCTAGCTCTCCTACCTATTAGTAATCTATAAATGTGATAAGCATGGTCTCAATGCCTTGATTAAATAAAGGCATTGACAAAACACATTTGTATGTTATTATATTAAAAGCATGGAACTAAACATAAAGGGCAAAAACAAGCTCCTTCCAAAATGGCATCAACAAAGTGTGCTAAAGCTAACTTGGACAGACTTGTAAGAGCTAATTGTTAAATTTTCATTGTGAACAATAATACCTCAGAAACTGGAAAATGTGCTACAAATCAGGACTTGATGTGTTGTTTTGTTGAAAGAGGAAAATGTTAATAGCAGAGATTAAACTTAAGTGTGTTATATATACTTTTTCCTCCAGAGGGCTGGTTGTTAAACATTTACCAGCATACCACTGCATCAAAACAATAGGTTTTTAATCTTTCTTGTAATATTCTTGTCTAACCCATATCTTGCCATCATTTCCACAAGAACAGTCCAAAAGGTTTTGTGAAATACTTCAGTAAATTCTATTTACCCCAGATTTATCATCCTAATAATCCTGACCAAAAAGGTCATAGTAATAGCCCAAGTCAATGAAAAATTATACCTCTCAAGAAAATCCCTAATAACTTGATATTATTCTTTGTGAGATTCTGAAAAAGTCTATCTACAAGGAATTACTTGATCTGTTTTTGGTACAGTCATGTTGGCTCCTTGTAATGATGCATTCTTTCCTTTTTGTATGCCTTTAATTATAAATTCTAGACTCTTGCCAGGAAGCAAGGCCAAGCTCGCTAACCTTTTCAAACATAAGAAGGATTGTACTTATTTTGCTTGGCCCCAGGGAACAGATTGGGCAACACCAAGTCTAACAAGAATCTACATGGAAGCAGATTAGGGCCCAATATAAGAAGATCTACCTAATGACTAGAACTACCCAGAAGTGAAATAGGCTACCTAAATAGGTTAGTGAGCTCCCAATTGTTGGAGATGCTCAAGCCTACACTGGATGATCATTTGTAGGGGATTTTATAGAATGTATTCAAGTCTCATGACTTATAGCATCTAAGGACTAGGGAAAGATCTCAAGTTTCTTTGTAGTTCTGAGTTTATTTTAATATTTCCAAAGTACACTGGATAATCAGAGCATGATGGCAATATTCCTTGAGATCACTTAACTACTCTTATTTTGACTTTATAATCCTTATTTAAAATTGGTTTTCCAAACAGGTTCTACTAGGAATATAAGGCAATGGCCAGTTGACCAAATAAACCTGGTACACTACATAGTTATATTTTTTTTTACTAAAAGAATATATGTATGTGTGTGTATATATATGCATATATATTTAATCACTTGATATTTTTTGGGTTTGGTTTGAGTGCACCCTTCCTCTCCACCTATGAAAGAGTCTATTTGTACCAATTGGAGCTAAAAAAATGAGTACTAAACCTCTAATTGCAAGGATCTTGCCAAGGTACAGCTGTTCCATAAGGAACACCTTGCATGGGTTGGGGGGAGGTAAGCATGGTAAGTTAAGCAGCAAAATTACAGTAGAAGAGTTAATAGAGATGGGAAATAAGATATATATATATATACAAACACTACAACAAGGATCAGGAGTAGAATGTTTTAGAAAAAACAAAACTGGGCCTAGTAACCAATGATCTCAGACAAAGTAAAACTTACAGATTAAGCCAAGAGAGAAATCTACATTGTATGGCAGTCATATTAATATTGTTTTATGTGCATGTTTACATATGGGCAAACGTATGTATTTACGTATATTTATATTTGTGTGTATCTGAATATCAATATGTATGCATGTAACTATGTAAGTATTATATAGATATATTTCTATGCATATGGATCTGTGGATAGGTGTGGATGTATATATTTATATATATGCACACATAATTTATATCCATGCTTAACTATAGCCTGCTTGGTAGAGGTGGAGGGGATGAAAGGAGAAAAAAAAGTAAAAAAAAAAAGTATGCAGGGTATAATAAAAGAATAACCTACAAGGAAGCATAGAAAAAATAGACACTCATGAATATAATTTCTTCTGTTATTATATATGCTTTCTTGAAATGAAATTTTGTTATACATTTTGAATCTTCTCTAATGTTCTGGGCACATGACAATATTCTATTTTGTTTTGTTTTATTTTCTTTTTCTGTTCTATTTTTTCTTACTTTGTATTTAGTGCAATAAATTTAAAAATATAATAAAAATGAAATGAAATGAAAAAAGGAACACCTTGAAGCAATCATTCAGCCTTACCATTGGTACCATAAGAGGAGCCAATAAATACTATTTATTTTCCTTAAAGTTTTTTAAAAACTTATTTGCACATCTATTTCAGAAAATAAAAAAATTATAGTATACTTTATGCTAGTAATATTCTATATGAATTGTCTTAGTTTGGGTATGTCCAACTGGCTGGCAACTCAAGTATCTTTTAGGGCAGGGATAAATCTAGGGCTAAGGGGGCCCAGAGTGGGTCAAGGGTGTAGCCCTATATTTTTGCAATATATGGAATGTGTCATATACTCTATATCAAGAATTAAAGGAGTAGTACCCATCCAAGGGCAGGACGAGAGGTTGGTTCAACAGATGAATATAGATCCATTCTATAACAATAAGGTTGAAACTAGTTTAGTACAATGGAAGTTGACTACAAAGAAGATTCATTTAATATTGGAGTTGTGAAATGTTATACTTTCTCAAAAAAGAGCTAAGGAAGAGCCTGCTATCTTGAAAAAATCATAAGAGATGAATAGTTTTGGGAATTGACTAACAAGGCAATTCCTCTAAGTCCATAAATCATGGCAAATAAGTGGAAAGTTGAATGAATAAAAAGGGTAAAAGACAGGAAAGAAGAGACAAATTCAGGATTTCAGGTGAAAAGCAATGTCCCCAAATGCCAGAAGACCAAGGTATGGTTGCAAAGCGTGTTCAAAACTTGACAACAATGGTTGATTCACTGTCTTGGTCGCCAATTGGCTTTTAAGTTTGAAAGATGGAGTTAGGTCAACTCTGATTGACATGATTGTCTGCCAGTGGGACAGATGGGTCCTTCATTCTACTGAATAGGGGCAATTATGTCAGCTGGTTGAAAAACATGGTAGTGCAAATCATTGGAGACCAAGAGGATTTAAAACATGTTTCCTTTTTATTTGAGGGTATAAATATATCACTCTGTTGCATAAACTTTGGGGGGGAAATGATACATTTTCTTGTAGAAAAAAAGCTGCAAATATATACATACATATGCATATATATATGTAAAAATAAAATTTTCTCTCCACTTCCCAAATGTCTCATGGTTAAATATGAAGAAAATTGCTTCTTTAATAGCTGAATGGCTTTTGGTATTTAATTCCAATGTTTTTATCCATGCCTTATACCTATGGAATTGTTTATTGCTGTTAAATTGATCTAGTGATAATTGATGGGAAGCAGAAGTTAGGAATCTTTCTAACTTTTTTGTTCTTTATGCAAAAGATCGGTGACGAGTCAGATGGCAACAATCCCCTTGATTCTTTTACCTCTAGTGGCCATTTTGAAGCCTCTAATTTTCATCTGCTCTTTCAAGTAAATTCAAGTACCAACTATGCACAGAACATACAGTACACCAAATTGTGGAGAAGATAGATAAGATAATCTTTGCCTTTGTGGAATTTAGAATCTAGTAGGGTAGCATGACATTCACACAGATTATTTTGTATTTATAACACATTATCCTATTTATAATGACATTCCAGAAGGCTACAAAGAGTCCTTGGTAAAATCTTTCATAGAGCAGGGTGATTTAAAAAGTTCAGTGACTTGAAGGAGTGCAGACATCTGACTCTACATTGCACTACAACAGATCAGAAGTACCCTTCCCAGAGGGAAAAAATGGTAGGAAGAAGAAAGAAAATGGCTAGACATGAAAGTGTTCTGGAAAAAGAGACAGGAAGAATAACAGATAGAAGTCTGGACCTAAGTAAGGAAAATCTGATCTTGGGCACTTATTAGTTACGTAACTGAGCAGGAAACTGAATCTGCCACAGTTTCTTTGTCTGTAAAACGAGGATAGTCTATCTTGTGGGGTTGTTGTTAGAAAAAAAATGAGATATTTTTCAAACTCTTTGAAAATTTTAAATTGCTATATAAATGAAGGTTGTGATGATGATGATGATGGCAGCAATGGAGATGATGATGAGAATAATGATTATAGTGGAGACAAACCCCATGTTTGCCTATTTTTGGAACGATGAAATGTGACCTACTTTCCTCACCTATGCTTAGTTTATCATATAGCTCTTGAGGTCAAATCATTGCCTTTTAGGAAGCTATGACCCTCATGTAAGAGAGGACTGCTCAAGATCACTCTAAATTCTATGAAGGCAGAATCTGTGTTTTTCTTAAAATTTTAATCTTCCTTTCACGTTCTTGGCATAGTAGTAGGCACTTAATAAGTAGTGTTTGAATTTGAATACAAGGTCATAGAGAATATGAGATTCTGTAATAAAATAAAATAAAATATCCCAAGGACTACAATAGTATACAAATACAAACTATTGTTTGAAAAAACAAAACAAAAACCAAACTATCTGGGAGGATTCTTTTTTCTTACTATCACTAGGGGAGATGGTGACTGTTCTAATGGCAGTACTTATAAGTCTGGAGTAGCTCGTTGCTACTGAGGGAACAGGAGTACCTCACACTTACATGTAGTTATGTTTCACACAGCACATTGCTGACAACAGTCCTATAAGCTTAGGGCAAATATTATTATCCTCATTTTGTAGCAGCTCTGAGAGGATAAGAGAGACCGGTGTCCATTCAGGGCTATATGCTGTGTAAATGCCTTAGTCAGGATTAGGACCCAGTTATCTCCTGATTACAAGGGGAGGGCTATTTCAGCTGTAACAGGTAATCCCTCAAAATGAATTACAGTTTATAAATAGTTGGATTTGCAGTTCCTGAATAGTTCCATCTGTGAAATATTTAATGGAGTTTTGCTGGGTATAGAACTGGCTCTAAAGAATCGTTTCTTTCAAAGTTGTGGAAGACTTTCATGATTCAATTTCACTTATTTATACAGAAATCACTTTAAAAAAATTCCACTTATAAGTCCAGTATCCCATATATTTATGTAAACCCATAGTTATTCAAATGGGGTGGCATATATAGAGTTAAGTGACTCTCTATAAAGAGCTGGGTTAGTTAAAATAAGGGTCAAAGAATTAAGCATTCAGTCAGAATTATAGCCAACTTTTATTTTATTCATATGTGGACCATGTACACAATGGCATATTCATAGACATTAATAATCTAGAATTTTAATCTAGGGTTTCCCTGTTGTCATCTGGTCTCTTAACTGCTTCTCTTCATTATTAATGTATACTTGGACAAGGCAAGTTCCCTAGGGTAGTGACTATGTGAGTGTAGATAACTTAATATGAGCCTAAGCAAAAGTAAAAGCTGACTTGGCTACAGAAAAAAATTTTTTAAAAAATACATATTTTATATTCTAAATGCTTCTTGACCATTTCTCAACCATGCTACCACACTTCCAGTTTTCTTTTATGTATTTTCTTTCTCCATTAAAATAGAAGTTCATGACTGATGCTGAGTGAAATGAGCAGAACCAATATATTGAGATTCTTTAGAACTTTTGGGGGTCATATTTCTGCAATGCTAAGGACCTAAAAATATTGTCAATGAAGAAAAACCCTTTCAGAGATTCTCATAAGCAGGTAGTCATATACTATACGTGATAATATACAACCAACATCTTCCTATCTCTTCCTTTAGATAACTCCTTCATTTCCTGAGCTCTGACTTGATTGTCACCTCATCTAGCTAGCCAAGTGTCCTATTTGTTCCACTTGTTTGCTAGGAGATGCCTATGTAATTAAGTCTAATGAACATGAGTATATACTCTAATTCAGAAACATCAGTAAGGATTCCAATACTTCCACTCTAAGACAAACACAGTGTTTAATATTTCATATAGTTATTCAAAACATCTCTTAGTTGTTAGGAACGCAAAGTTTAGAGAAAGTTCACACATAAAAACACTGCTTTTATTCAGGGAACCTCAAAAAGTCACATTGAATATGGTAACAATCTCTATACTTCCCTTGTCTTACTGATAGAAGAAGAAGAAATGTGATAATAGGATGGGAAGGGGAAGAGAAATAGAGGAAGTCAGCTAAAGATAGAATTATTTAGAAAAATAAAAATTTTCAACCATTCTTGATCTCTCTCTGTTACTGGTTCAACTCTTGTGGCATTCCTATTTGTTTCATTTCAACAACACTGTTATTTAACTAATGTCATGAAGAAAATGTTATTCCTCTATAAATTTACACATTCATACACACACACACACACACATACACACACACCACATACAAATTCTAATTAGAGACTCATTTCCTATACTTTCTCTTTCTGTTTACCCAACAAGTATAACAGACATTGCAAAAGGATGATGGTGGAATATGAGGTAATAAAATCTATTATCTTTCAAGCACTTCCTTCTCAAATTTAATTTTATTTGCAAAATGGGCTTATTAGTCAAGGCTCTCCACCAACATGTATTTTTTGATGTTGAATGTGAAAAATATCTAATTTTTTGATGTATTAAAAATGCTGAGAATATAAATATTTCTTCTGAATAATTAAAATTGAAAAGAAAACCATAATTTTGTGACCAACAAGCTATGAATACAAAGTTTATGTGTACAGAGTTTGTTGTCATAATTAAATAAACATCCAAAAAACTCAATCTGATACATTTAATCATATGCATATTGTTCTTGTAATTCATGGTACAGAGACATAAATGGTGAGAGAAATATGGAGATTCAAAAGACAAATTTCACAGTTGTACCAATCTAGTTTTTTAAAAGCCAGTACAATTCCCAAAAGGTAAAACTATTAGAGCTATCCTAGTGGGAGCTCTTTTCCTCTCTTTTTTTTCTCCAAGGACAGATACATGATCAAGTGGTATAGTTGTCCCTTACCCAAAAATTGACACAGACATGGGCCCAGAATTAGGTGTTGATAGGGACGTTTATGCCCTCCATAGTCAATTATGTTATTTAGTGGGAATTATGCTCACAAAGGAGTTTAGACAGTATTTCATCTCCAATAAATACTGCTTTTAAACTAAAGAATATAAATAAAAAACCTCACTTTGATCTAAACCTCTCTCTTCTTTGTCTTAAGTGACTAAGTTTCCTTTCAAAATGCCCACAGTTCAGGCACCTCTGTAGACAAATAGGTCCTTTTTAATTGGCAGTTTAGAATAAGATCATAAGATCTCCCTACTCATTTTTTTTCTGGGCCTTATAATTGCCATAAATAACCATCTCTTTCTAATATACAAGACAGGGTTGTCAAGTGTTGATCTAATCAGAAGGATAATTTCATCTTCAGGCAGGACTTGTGAAACTCTGGTGTTAACAGAAAGCCTTTTCATTGGATAACAGAAATGTTATATAAATGCCTACATCTTAAGCATGAAAGCAATAAAGTACTACTTAGATATTTAAAAAGGGATTATTGAACAATTATTCTTAAAAATTATGAGGCTGTGAGATTCAAAGGTATTGTTTGGACTAATAACTTAAAAAAAACCCTACCCTTAAATGCCACATGTTATTAAAGTTGTAGTATTTAACAATGTGATTATTCTATTGAAAATACAATGATGATGAATTTAGATAAAATTGACTTTCAAATAGAAAAACCATTACTTTGTGAATACTATGGAATACAGTTGCATGGGCTACTTTCCTTAAAATCAGCAACAAATTCTGTCTTTTGTTTCTCCTACATTAACTCTTACATCTGCTAATAGCATAACAATAAATAATTGGCCAACTTTATAATGCAAATTCTGGGAGACACAAGCAACATCTGCCCTGATTCTGGACCATGTTGTCAAATTTCAGAGAGTACAGTTTGATATTCAAAATTTCAGACTTCATCTAGAAATGAACTTCATTACAAGAGGCAGATAGTTTTTCAAAAGATCTCTGTTTTCCTCTTTTCCATAAAGTTACCATGGAAGTAAATGAGGAAATAAACAATAGACAGTGGTGTCACTTCCAAATTCAGTGCAGATAGGTACTGACATCCATATAAAGTACAATAAAGAAGGCTTGGGGATTCTTCATAAATGGTAAGCGTGAACAAAGAAATCAAATGAATGGAATATGAATGATTATGTTTTTTAACCCTAAAGAATATGACCTTTAAGAGGACAGGTTTGTTAAATTAGGCATTTTCCCCATAATAACTCTTCAGTAAGTACCATTTAAATTGAGCTGACAAGCTTTATTTAAGCTACAGGGAAAAAAAGCTATTAATTGGCCTGGGTAATAGAAAAAAGGCTTAGGGATTATTTAGTTATTTCAACTTAGATGTTAAAAAAAGGAAAGGTAACTGTATTCTTCACCAAGTCCTCAAAAGATTGTAAAATTAATTAAATTCAAGTATTTTCTTTTATATAAAGTGTAATACTTCTGAAAATTATTATTCAAAGAAAAACAAACCTGAGTAAAACAAGAAGATGAATCTCAAATTACCCAATCAGAAATGATACCATATCCCTGACCCATACTGAGGTCCTAATTAATCCTTGTTGACTGACTGACAGAATTTCTTAGGCAGAAAGCAGTGGGTTTCAGATACTGAATGTTTCTAAATACAGTTGTTGTAAGGAATGAGATTGAACAAAGACAAACATCCAAATAGAACTCCTGAAAGACAGAAACTCAAACAGCTACTTACTACCTTCGGATCAGAGAATCTAGTGCTATTCTCAGATTCTCATAAGCTTATTGCTGTTTCCCCATTCTTAATATCCACACTAAGCTTAGGATTGAAAAAGGAGCAAGGAAAGTATACAAATAACTATAATTCAAGGTAGAATGAGATAATGCAGTGAGAGGTAGGTGCCCAGGGACTGATCAGGAATTGGAATGAGGTGCCATTTGACTAGAGTTGAGTGTGTGAAAAAAAAATAGTGCAAGATAACTCTAGAAAAGTAAATTCAGACCAAGTGGTGGAGGCTTTCGAATGTCAACCCAAGTTTTGACTTTATTTGGTAGGAAATGAAGAAACCATTAAAATTTCAGTGGAAGAAGATTTCACAAATTATTAGTATATTTATTATATATTCACATATATGTGAATTTGTATTATATATCATATGATGTATTAATTCATAAGATATATTCACTATTATTAGTATACTTTAGTAAAAATTAATTTGGCAACACTGAATAGGCTGAATTTTGAAGGATGGCAGTGGGATCAGTCAAGACTGTGATTGAAGGATATGGTCGGATATATAGGTCATGTGAAAATGAAAGATAACAATAATAATTTATTTTTAGAAAAAAAAAACTATTACAATAGCTCAAGTGTTATGTCCTGCAATGGAAATGTGAAATTTGAATCTAGACTTGAGGAGTGAAGTTGGGATTAGAGATATAGATTTGCACGGTAAATGATGGGGACAGTTGAAGTCATAAAAATGGAAAAATTCATGACAAAAGAGCAGAGAGACAGAAGAGATGGAAGTATGTTAACATTTAAGGAGTAGAAAGAAGAAAAAGCCAATGAAGGAGATATAAGAATACATAGTACCTTTGCATATGCAAGATCAGAGATAACAGAAGCAAACTAAGAGAATCCAGTAATATTGAAGTCAAGAAAGAAGAAAAGTAGTAAAGATGAAGGTACCAATCAGGCAGTACAGTCAAAGAGGGATCAGGAAGGAAGTCTGAGAAAAGCCCACAGGTTTGGTAGTTAGGATGTCACTAGCATCTTCTTGAGAGCACTGAATGAGATAGTAGAGGAAACAAGTATACTAATCTCTGAAGAAGTTTGTTAGTCAGTTCCAAAGTAATGATCAAAAATACCATCCATTTCCAGAGAAAGAGCTGATGAATTCTGAGGGCAGATTGAAGCATTTTTTTCACTTAATCTTTACCTTTTTTTGCAATATGCCTAATAAAGAAATATGTTTTGCATGACTTCACGTGCAATCATATATTCCTTGCCTTCTCAATGGGTGGAGGAGGGTGAGAATTGAAACTCAAAATATAAAAAAGTGAGCCTTTAAAATAAATAAATGAAAAATTTTAAAAGAAGTTTGTCAATAAAAAAACAAGAGATAGGGTAGTAGTTCAAAGAAGTTATCAGAGTGTAGGGAAAATGTTTCAGGACAATAGAGTCGATGTTTGTAGGTAAAATGAAAATATGTATGGCAGAGATACAAGAAAGAGAGAAAAGAAATGACTAAGAAAGTAGCTAGGAGAAGAAAGAGGTGAGAGATAGAGGAAACAAAGAAGAATGAGTTCTGAAGAATCTTTCAGGAGAAGGAGTTGGAGAGCATCCCCTTTGGGTGGCCTATATCTTAGTAAAACTTTCCAGAGATCACTTGAGTAAAGACATTTTTTTTTTCTGGATAATCATCAGTGTTTCAGCATTTTCAAGATGGCAAAAAGATACTCACCAATTCCAAGCATTGCCGGTGGCCGTAAGCTGCAGCATAATGCACAGTGTTGTAACCTTCTTTGTCCCGAATTGATGGGTTTGCATCATTTTGAAGGAGAAATTCCAGGCATCTGTAAATAGACAGTAGGGTATCCTTTAGCTTGTTTTTGTTTGTAAAGATATTATCAAAGAACATTCATTTACAATCTCTAGTCACCAAAGTCATAAGGAATGACTACCACTTTCACTCCCTGATAAGATTTGTTTTTGGAATCAAATAATTATTTATTTTCAAAATACATGCAAAGGATAAATGTGGAAATATGTATAGAAGAATTGTACATATTTAACACATAGTGGATTACTTGTTGTCTGGGGTGGGGTGGAGGAAAAGAAGGGAGAAAAAATTTGAAACACAAGGAAGCAGGGTATTTTCAAAATAAAAGATAGTTTTCAACATTCACTCTTGCAAAACTTGTTCTGTGCAAAATATTCTCGTGTTTCAAATTGTTCTCCCTCCTTTCCCCCCACCTCCTCCCCTAGACAGCATGTATGTAATTCAATATATGTTAAACATGTGCATTTCTTCTATACATATTTCCACATTTCCAATAAAATATTCTTGATAATTTCATGGGCTTCTAAGTGCCTCTAAAATTAAAATCCTTATTATTGACATTTTATGCTTTAAACTAACAAAGAACCTTTCATGCATCATGTTTTAGGCTTTTCAGAAGCTTATTACTTCATCTTGTTTCTGTCATTCTAAATTTTAGAGCATATTTTGGTAACAAGGAGTTGCCATGAGGAAAAATTATAGTTCTGTCCATCTCAGTGTAAGTAACCTCTCTGTTCTCAAAATCATGAAATTGCAATTTGAAGAAACTCATGTCCCAAAGTATAAGAAATAAAAGTAGTCCAGTTATTTTAACAGCCATACTTCTCTTCCAAATGGTTTTGTTTTTGTTTTAAATCTTATTTCCAAATCTTATGTAGACTATAAGTGATGGTTAAAAGGTTGGTAAATTGGCATCAGGAAGACAGATAAAAGGAAGGGCAGGTATTTTAGTCCAGACAATATACTGAAAGCTTAAGAAAGAGAATGAACATGCTTCAAGAACAATGAAGAGTTATTATACTAACCACAAAATGTGAAGAAATGGACTTAAATTGCGCCATTAGCCTTTAGGTTAGATTTGAAAAATCCCCTATACAGAGCTGTAAACATGGGAACAGGTTATAGAAAAAGGGAGTTAAATTGCCTTCCCTGAAAAGCTTGAACTAGGATGACTGCCCATCTGTTTGAAATGATAAAATCTCTCCAGAATACAGAGTGACTGGATGACTATTAGAGAATGTGTTCAATTCTACAATTACATTATTAGTGTCAAAGAAATTATATTGAATTGGATTTTTTTGCCTTTATGAAACCAAATCTTTTTTTTAACTCTAGAAATAAATGGTATTAGTCTTCCTATATTCATATGACCAGTCAACATAAAATGCCCATAGCTTCTTTGAAAATTCATATAATTATTTGCATAATAATTTTGGCATATTTTGGCAAAAGGTAAAATCGGTAAATCACAAAAAATACAAATAAAATTGCATCAATTTATAGTAAAATGACAGAAAATTGGTGGTTAAATTACTTATGAAATCAAATATATATCATGTATCTTATAAATAGCTAGGTCCCGATTTATTAGTAATAAATTCCCTAAAGTGGGAATTCTCTCTGCATATTTTCATTGAACTGGAACCAATGGCCATACTTTACATAATTATAACTTTGAATAATACAAATTTAAATATATGACATCACTTAAGGGGATTCATTATTCACACTAATTGGGACCTGGATGTAATATATCTATGAACAAATTAAAATATGTATTTGAACCTTACTATAATGCTCCCTCTGGAAATATGAGATATTTTTGGAGCTAAGTTGCCACAGACAGAGACCAAAATGAATTCACTTTGTGAACAAAATTTGGTTCTGTAGCTAATAAGGTTCCTGTGTAAAGATCAGGGTTAACCTAGAGCCCAGTGGAGTTTCTGAATTTAGGTGGGAAAAAATTACATCTTTATTTTCATTAATTGAAATTTAGTGTTTCTTTCAATTTCATATTAAAAACAACAGTAACAAGAACAACATTCTACTAAGAAAGAGTCCATAGGTTTCACTTGGCAGCCAAAGGAATCTGTGCCCCAAAACATCTAAGAACCGCTGGTACAGACAGTTCTCAATTTACCCATTATGTTTTAAAATGTTTTTGAATATTCTAAAGCTTGCAATGTAATTTCCCATTGAAACAATGTGAGAAAGGGTGGTTATATTTCTGAGACATCTTAGAAAGGACTATTTGAAAATAATATAGCTGACCTATGATACTACTCATATTCTATAGCAATGCTCTATCTCCATTCTCCTGACTCAAGAAATTCAGAGGGACCAGAAGAAAGAGGAGGAGAGAGGGATAAGATGGAGAAAAGGCTCTACTGAGAGAAATGGGCTAAATAAGGAGGGAAGGAGAAGTGTTTTTAGAGCTTCTAAGGGAAGGGATGTTTATTATGAGAAGATAAAAGATGTATGGCAACTTATTTCTTTGGATATGAAAGGGGATAAAACAAGGGGTACAAAGGAAAGTGAAGGGGTTATCCAATGACTGGGGAACCTGGTGTTGGTGGTGAGTTCAGCACCACCAGAGACAGTTATAAAATTTTGAATTCTAGCTCCTAGAAAAGATGGCAGCAAGGGCAGCTCTATGGGAAATATGGAAAGAAATTTGATAAGAGAACCTAGAAAAATGGGGAGGAGGAACAGAAGCTATGAACAGCTACATAAAAATATGGATTGTTAGTTATATATTTGCAAGTTGTGAGCTTATTGTCCTTCTAGTGCCCAAATAACACAAAAAGCTCAAAGCCCCAACAAGAACTTCAGATAACTTCACTGAGACAACTGCTAATTAGGGTCATTCACAGGATAATTGTAGAAAGCTGTAGGTTCAGAGAGACTGTGATATTTCTCCTGAGACACCAGTTAAGTACCAGAGTTGGGAATAACACATGGTATGCCTTCATGTAACTAGTTAGGTTAATAGCAAACAGAATCTAGAGTTCCTCAGTCATCATGAAGCATCTCCTATGTGCCAGACACTGTAAGGATACAAAAAGAGGCAGGAGTCCCTGCCTTAAAGAAGCTCACATCCCACCTTGGACACTTACTATGACCCTGTATGACCCTGGGCAAGTCATTACTATTCTGCCTGCTTTAGTTTCCTCATCTATAAAATGGGTTAATAGCATCTTTTGTCCCAGAATTGTTGTGAGGATCAAATGAGATAATATTTACAAAGTGCTATATAAATGCTAGCTGTTGAGATTTTGAAGGTTCCTTTTTGAATACAAGTGTCACCCACTCTCTCTTAGTAAAATCATTGGTGCATTGCATAATGCAGAAGTTGAAGTCTAAAAAGAGAATTATTTAAAGATGTATTAACAGAATATCATTTTATCCTGAAGCAAGGGCCCCAAATTACATCCACAGAGCTTCTGTACAGACAGAGAGTTAGCTGGGCCAGCACAAATTAGGATAGATCAGTCTCAGAGCTAAGAGTTCAGAGTTCTCATATACCATCCACCCCATCAAAAGGAAGATCAGGATCAGATATGGGCAGAAAACACACTTACGAGGCAGCTTCCTTTTCCTTCAGCTCACTGGCTCTTTCAAGTTCTTCTGTATTTTCATGGGTGTTCCCCAAAATGTTCTTTCTTCTTAGCACAAAGGATAGAAAAATGCAACTCATGTTCAAAATGGCAAAGTAGTCAGTGGTTCAGAGCATGGTTTGCCCTTCCCGCCCCCTCTCCACCCAAATACTCAAGAAGCAAGCAAAGAAAGCACCATTGGGCTTTCCTGATTTGTGGAAAGGCCTGCTTCTTAGGTGAGAGAATCAGAAAGCCCCCCTCTCCTAAGGATTCTCGCTGGGAACAGCGCAATCTTTAAAGCATTCAAAGGTCTATGTGTCTGTTAACATGACATTCATTGACCATGTCTTCCCCATACAATTTTGGGCAATAGGGCTTCCATCTTTGACTCTCCCTGCGTCTCTGCTGACCTTCCTGACCCCTTACCTGTTCAGTGTCTCATTCATTAGGAGATAGGCCTCAAACCAATATTCTTCAGGTAAAACCTGAAAGGCTACTAACAACCTATCATAAGGTAGTTTCTGTGCTGCCTTATATTGTTGTGACACTGTGTCCTTGCTGTTAATCACACAAGATGCTTCATCCCCTAACTCTGGACATTTTTACTGGCTGTCACCCATGCCTAGAATTCATTCCCTCCTTACCTCTGTCTCCTGGTTCCCTTAAAATTGAAGCCAAAATCCTACCTTCTGAAAAAAGTCTTTCCTAGTTCCTCCTACTTCCTTCCCTCCCCCGTACCTATCTCTCTGTCGTAAAGTCTTCCCTATGATATTACCTCTCATTTACATTTATCTTATATGGGAATAGTTGTTTTGATTTTATCTCATTTTTAATTTAAGGATTAAAATAAGCATTTCTATAACAGTACAATAAAAAAAAGAGTTTGCACATGAAACTGCAAATCTATGATGTACAACTTTCAAGCTGTCTCCCATGCTAGAATGTGAGCCTCTTTAACTTGAGGACTATTTCTGTCTTTCTTTGTGTCCATAGGGCCTGACATATATTAAGCCCTTGATTATTGTTTCCTCCAAAGGGCTATACAAAGACCAACATCTGAATGACTTTGTGATCTGAATGACAGCAGACAGTGCCATGCCCCAACATGGCAACATTATGTAGATATAATTCCCAGGAGGGATTGGTGGGGATAGTAACAACCAGAGTTCACACCCATAACCTAGGGACAAGGGAAAAGCCAGAATGCTAAAAGCATAAATAGTCCTTGAATGAGGGCTCTAAATATATATCCCCAAATAAACCACAACTCCTGAGGGCCATTAAAATTATAGTACTGGCTATTCACCCCTTTCACCCGCCATTTGTTTAGTGCATTGAGTTACCTTATATCTAATTTCCATTTCTATCCCCACAAAGCCCTAACAACACGTCTATCTCTAGCAACCAATTTCTTCTCTAACCTTCCAATCCAGCTCTGGAAATGGCATTAACACCCAAGGTTAACATCAATAACACCTTGTTCCTCAATACTGGTAATACTGCTTAAAGGCTGCTAAGATTACAGACAGATGAGTATTTCGGATGGGTGGCAAGTATATGAACAAATATAAATTGAATGGGAAATGAAGCATTTAGAGGGAATAATGATAAAACCTGAAGCATAGGCCAAAACAGATTTTTGTGAATAGAAACCCACTTGGCAATTCAAAGTAAGGAAAGGAGAAGAGAAGGAAGAAATTGTGTGGTGATGTCAGATAGTCAAATGTAAAGGCAGTGGGATGAATGTATGGATTAGGGGCAATAAGGGTCAAAAACAAAGCAATTCAAACTACTCTGAATAGGAGAAGGGATTTCTTCCTTCATTAGTAGGTTTTCTTTAAGAAGGCAGAAGAGAGAAAAGAACTTTGACAAACCCTTTCCCCATCCCCAAGAGGGAACATATATGAGCTTTTTTTTTTTTTACTTTCTATCCATGTCTGAAGCTGCAGCATAGTGTAAAGGTGTTCGTCCCCAGTCATCTGTCTCGTTAATGTTGGCTCCGGTGTTCACTAATGTCTCAATACAGTGGAAATGACAATTTGCAGCTGCATAGTGCAAAGGCGTCCTGCAAAATAAACAATTTGTTACTTCAGACACAAGTCTTGAAAAATTCGCCAAGGTTTGCTCCCACTAACAGCAGCATTCCCGGGGAGGGGTGTTGACTGATTGACAAACGTCAGGCTTTCATAGCAAGATGGCTCAGTGTTTAGTGCTGGGAAAATCGAATTCAAAGCCATCCTCACCCACTCACTATGTGGCCCTGGGCCAGTCGCTTAATTCTGTTTGTCTCTGCAATCCACCAGAGAACAAAATGGCAAACCACCCCAGTGTCTTTGTGAAGAAAACCCTATATGGAGTCACGAAAATCAGACATGACTAAAACGATTTAACAAGAGCAATGCTTCCATTGGGTGGGTAGGAAGGGGGCTGTCCCATTTCTTTGCCCAGTGGGTAAGTGAGCCTTTTCAGCATGGCATGAGGGTCCCAATCAGGGGACTGAGGCTTTCAATCCAGCTCTGTGGAAGGCAAGTCTAACAAAGGACTGAGCAATGGGCTCACTGTCAGATATCTACATTCATATTTCTCCTCTGATATACACAAACTGGAGACCATGAGCAAGTCACCAAACTTTCCTTTACTTCATCTGTAAAAGGGGAATGATCATATCTATAGCAGGCATTCTCACAGGGAGGTAAAGATATGCAGGTTTGTTTGGGGGCACAAGGAAGCTAATGTGTGAAAACTGCTTTGAAAATCTTATGTCAGGGTGTTTGTTGAAGGGCTGAGAGCAGAGAGCCTTCTGTGGAGTCAGGAAGACTGAGTTCAGATCTTGCCTAGAAAACACCAGCTGTGTAGCCAAGTCACCAGGTTGCCACGGGGCAGCTCTGTTAGACCCTAATCAATGTTGATGTGCAGTGGCAAAAGGACATTCCTTTACGGGGATTCCTCGTGCCAATGCAATCATAAGTCTGGACCAGATTAATGAGTGATTGATTAGATGATCTCAAAGGTATTTTTTTTTTAGCTCTAAAGTTTAAAACGCTAAGATGAAGACAGAAAATGCCTCAGTCAGTCTATACTAACTTGCACTAATCCCCTTTTCTTCTATCCCAATTCAGGCCCTTATTACTTTGTACATGGACTATCACAACTTCCTCTTAACTAATCTTTCCTTCCTTTACTCTCTAAAAGTGGTGGGAAGCATGGACTGATCTTCTTAAGGCACAATTCTGATTATGTTTTACATATACATATACAAACAAATCCTCTTTCAGCTCAGAATTCCATGACTCCCACAGTGCCTGCTGAAAAAAGGACAAATTCCTTACTCTACTACTCTATTCAAGTCCTTTAACAGTTGGGTCTTAAAAGTATTCTTCAGGATTCATCTTCTTTTATCTGCACTTTACAATTTGGCCCAAGCAGACCGTTCCCATTTTCTGAACACTTTCAGGGGCTTTCTGACCTCTGCAAATTTGTTCCTGTTGTTTCCTGAACCTAGACTTCTCCTTGCACCTGTTGAAAATCTATCCATTCTTTAAGGCTCAGTTCAAATGTTACCTCATCACCCTATGCAAACAGACTTTCTTCTTCCTTTAAAGTCCTATAGCACTTTATACCTACTTAACATACAGTCCTTTTTATTTCTGTTACTTACATTCATGTGCTAATTTTCTGAATAGATTAAAAGTCCCTCCAGTCTAGCACTATAATTTGTTGTATGTCTGCTTCACCTAACACTTAACACATTATAATTACTAATTTTAATATTTCTCTATGATAGAACAAATTGTTAATTACCTTTTAATATTTTGATGGGCCATTTAATTGGCCATAACTCTCTAAGCATCAGCTCAAAGACTACAGCTATGGGAAGGGGGATACTTTCCTCCAAGTATTCCCATTGAATGAACTGTTTTGCCTTGTAACTGATGGCTGCAAAGAACATTTTAACCAGCTTCAAAAGGCACTTGTTTTCTATATACTTTCAATGTTCTCATAAGGTAAAGGAACAACAAAAAATTTTAATAGGCAATTATAGAAATTTGATATATTTTATGTTGCCCATAAAATATTTCTGAGAGAGCATTTCACAATAATATCATTAGAAGAACCCTACAGCTGGAGTTCCTGTCTGTCTGCTTGTAATTTTTTTACATAAGGCTATGAAATTTGAACCAGAACTTTCCATGTTTACCAATATCAGAGCAATAATTGCTCATTAATCTGCCAAGGGAGAGAATAACCTAACTTCCACAAAAACATGACACAGATGTGATAACATGATTATTAAAAGAAAAAAAGCCCAGAACCCAAATTCTTAAATACCAAGATATTAATTCCTTTATTTCCCTCCTCTGGGGAAGGGAAATGTAACTTTGCTAGAATTAAAAATCAACTTCTGTTGGAAAAGACTGAATTTTTCAAGGCTATAGAAAATTTTGAGATTTCTAAAACCCACAAAAGATTTTCCATAAAGTAACTCAGGAGAGAATCTTACTTAAGAGATAAGGAAGAAGATTGCACAATAGAATGAAGATTAGAGTGGGCTGAAAAGTAGCAGATCTTCAATGAATTCCTGGTTCTCCTACAGATTAAGTGATCTTGGACAAAATTTAACTTCTTCCATTGCAAAATGTAACCAATAGAATTTATCATTTCTAAGATCATCTTTAGATTTAATGCTCTATTATTCTGTGTTTTTCTCCTCATGCCAAGCCCATTTATAGGACGCATGAAGCAGCCATAGCAAAGCGGATGGATAGATGGTCTCAAAGTCAGGAAGAATGGGATTCAGCTCCTGCCACTGATACATCCTACCTGTGTGAGCCCAGACAGATCACTTAATGTCTTGATATATTAGGTAATTCTAAGACTCTAAGTGGTAGAGAAGGTGACAACCTAAATTGGAAGAGAGTTTCCTTTCTCTCTATTTCAATGAAATTACAGGTACAGTCCTTATCCTCCCCCCTGGATCTTTTGAAGTTATAAAACAAAAAGCCATTTTCAATCATCAAGGAAAAATGAACATTATCCCCCTATGGAAAATAATTCTCTAAGAGAAGTAGAATGACATAAAACTAGATTAGTTTTTATACTTTGCATCCTGGTCATTAAAAAAAGAATCTTTCATTTTTAAAGTTTGTACCTATTATAATTACTGATTTTAATATTTCTCTATGTTAAAACAATTTACTGATTATCTTCAGTATCATGGTAATATTGAAGACTAATAGAAGGTTGGAAAAAATCTATTTCAACAAGTAGAATTTCAATACTCCAGGTGAGTATAGCTAGAGATAGGTCTATGCCAGTGGTAACCTATAGCCCCACCAAATGCCTGGTGTTTTGAAACATGTATACAAGAATTTATCCTAAGGTCTCCCTTGCTCACAATACAAATAATGTAAAGATCTTTCCAGCTATCATGACCAACCAAGCACTATGATTGGGGAATCTTAATATCAAGGAATATAATAGCATATATTCTAGACACAAATCCAAGACTATACAGACATAGTCTCAGCAGAAAGATTAAAAATATGTTTACAGGGGAGTATGAAGGGGAGAAAGGAAGAGAAATAACTTATTTTTATACAAGCCTCAAAAATGTGCATTTGACTTTTTATGTTAATTGCACCTGCCTCTTTGGAATTTCATTTGAAGGAGGAACTTTCTTTTAGGGATAGAAATTTTCTCAAGTTGTTCCATAGTTTCTCATTTGAAATTCAGTGTTAAGATTTCCAGATGGAAATTCCAATTTATCCCACCATCTCCTCCCCAGACCCCTCCTTATTTACACAACCCTGATGTAAGGATCCCTGACTACTTACCTCCCACATTTATCCTTCTTACTGAAATCTGCTCCACTGCTCTGCAAGAGTTTTATACATTCCACATTACTGGAAAGATAGGAAACAAATCATTAAGAAAATAAAGGTGAACTATGTTCCTTTCTATGTTTACCTGGCTGAAGCTAAGTGCTCCACTGTAACTTTTGGCTTAAATTCTACAAATAAAAGTAAACAGGTTATAATAACTTCATCTCTGACACAGCTAAAGTTTCCTCAGTGTTCTTGAAAAAAGGTTCCTTAGATAAATAAAATCAATACCCTAATTAAGCAGATCCAATTCTGTGAATATTATTTTAATTTATCCTTAATGATTATTATATAGCCAAATCTTTTAATGATATTTCATTATTTATCCAAAGATATTTTTTAAAAAAACCATATCATTTATTAAATAATAATTTAATATAAAAATGGGATTTAGGCATTTAAATCTACAATAATTTCATGTCACCCTTAAACAATGAGCCAAAGTAGATGAGTATTACTTTTTATCACAACTCAATGAGTTTGCCACGATAACCATTTTCAGCCCAGACATCCTTTAATGGAAAATGAAACAGCTGCATTTCCCTGTCTTTGTAATCTAGGTAAATAAATGTGCAAGAACCATGGCTGAAAATGATGTAATGAAGCAAAGTAATCTTCTAAAGCTCCTTTGTCATTCACAGAAGCAATAAATCATGTTTAGTAGGCAAACAGAAAGAAGCTCATTGGAGTGTATTTTCCTATAGTAAGTTAAGCAACCAATACTAATGTTAATAGGTGTTTCAGTCACAAATCCAAAACTGAATACAAACATTTTTTATACATGTCCATTTTTAAAAAGCAGGTCTATAGGAAGATAAACTATTCATCATTGTTCCATATTAACTATCATAAACTAACCAAATCATTATGTTCAAGCCACTGGGTGGTATGGTAAATGAGTGTGCTGAGCTTGGAGCCAGAAAGACCTCAATTCAAATCTTAGTTCTATAATGAGTTTAGTGCCCCTGGAAAAGGCACTTATCCTATCTGAGACTCATATTTAGTATGTAAAATGGGAATAATAATAATACCTACCTTATAGGATTGTATGATGATCAAAGCATATAACATAAAATGCAATGCAAATCATAAAGCACTAAGTAAATGTGAGTTATTAAACTCAGATATTTTTTAAAAGTTTGATTTATCATTGATGGTAACCAGATAAATTCAACTCAATTTAGGATAAGTCTCATTATCTGTTTGCAATCTCTTTTCTTACAGTGTAACCTGTTTTAGCTTGTACAAACATTAAATTACAAGCACTTTCCAAGCCATTCATGGTGTTGAGTTGATACAACATGAACAGCTACTGAACATAATTCTCATTAACAGTGGAAAACAAATAGATAAAAGGATAATAAAAACATTTAAGGATGTATTTTGGGGCCATATCCATTGACCACAAAATGGATAAAGTAACATCTTACTCAATAGAGTAATTTTAGTGAATATGAAAGAAATTTTTAGTAAATGTATTCTCCTATATCATTAGTTTATTGACTGAAATTGCATTCAAATGAGTGAAATAGAAAAGAAAGCCATCATATAAATAATATTCCCAATAGTTTCACCAAAAGAACTATGAGTACATGATCTTGTATTCTTTACTTATGTCATTTCCACATCCGTTTTATATTAGTACATACAAAAAAAAGCCTTAAAATGGTATTCTAAAGTGAGGAAAAAATGAATGGCTAGAAATGAAAGGGAAGTTATTTAGTCTTACTTTTCTGTCACTATCATCCATTTATTAGAAAGATAAGGGGAAAACCAATTTGTGTGTGTGTATGAGGTTCCAATATCTTTCTTCAAGATTGAAGACAAACTCCTTTAAAAAAAAAGATGAAGATGATTTTTATATGTGAACTTAGTCTCTGTTCAAACTCCATAAAATAATTTCTTTGGAGAAAAAAAAAAGAAAATAAGTGATCTGAGGAAACAAGACATGTGGCTTTCTTTAAAATGACTGAGATTCTTTAAGTCGAAAAAGTCCGTTAGTTGACAAACAACCAGTTTGCCAGTTAAGACCCAGCAGCAATTAATTCAGGAGCCAACAATTCAAAATGACCAGCTACTCACCCTCCTGCGGCAGCAGCATGAAGGCAGGTTCTTCCAAATTTATCTGGTGTGTCTATTTCAAAGCCTGCAGACAGCACGTGCTCATTACTAAACAAGGACACTATGCTATACTTTTGTCCTAGTTAAACCACAAGAAACATTGCAGAGACAGAAAAATCAGTTAGTAGAAAAACCAGAGTGCAAGCAATTGTAGTCAGCAAGAGGTTGTCATGGAAACGAAGAGTAACTGCTCAAGCTTGGCAATTCTATAAGAAGAAGAAGCATGAAGTCAAGAAGAATTTATTTTCACATTCAGCCCTGGATGTACCACAGCACCATTTTTCAATCACAGTAGAAATTTATGAAAGTGATTGGAGATAACTAGGACAGCAGATTGGCAGACAGAGACATGAAGAAAACATGGAATCCAAAGAAGGAAGCTTAACATGCTATTGGGAGATTTTTTTTAAAGTGAATTTCCACCTTTCTGGTTGATTGGAAGTGTAAAAAGCATGCCTTCATGCAGGGGCTATTTTTACACATGCCCAAAGCTGGGAAAGAAAGATCAGCTATAAGTAATGGACTAGATGAAAAATAAATTTCTGAGCTGTCTGAACAATTAATTCACAGACAATGTGTGTCTGGTAATTCATGTTAGCCCTTTTTTGCTTTGGAAGCCCAGGGAAAACTATACACATAGGTTTGGAGATAGGAAATGAATTCTAGTTTTAAGAAGAGAAAAAATATATAGGATCCCTACTGGCAACATGATAAACAAGAAGCTTGTCACAAATTAAGTAAGATGAGACAATATTATAAGACTATCTTTTCCAACCTGTAAAGAAAGTTTTCAATTTGAAGTAGTCCCATAAGAAAGAGACTTAACTAAATTGGGAAATTCATTACAAAGATATGCAGACTTCACATAAAAATGATATTTTGGTTCTTTATTTTTTTTGAATAAAATGTTAAAACAGTCTAAAATTTTGTTTACTTCTTATGATTTAATCAAGTTCCTATATCACCCAAACCTAAATGATGCTAAACCACAACTCCCAGTAATGGACAGGAGGGTAGAGGCATTCAAAGGAGCTTCAGCACCAAGGGCTGCTGAGAATGAATCAACATGCAGTTAGGAAATATACTTAGCCCAGGGTCCAAGTCAGCCTAATGACATGAAACACAGGCAGGTACTGTTTCCTACCATCCACTAAAGCCACATGATTCAAACTATTAATTCAACTTCATCCTGGCTAGTGGATGTACCTACCTGAAGAGAGCAACTTCCTGCAGCAGTCAGAGTGAGCATTCAGTGCTGCTAAATGTAAGGGGAACATGCTGTGGATACCGCATCTGAAAAACAGGACCACCATATGATAACAATAATAACAACAATAATAGTCTGTATATAGCATTTTATGGTTTACAAAATACTTTAAAAATATTATTTAATTTTTTCCTCAGAGCAACTCTGGGAAACATACTTTATTAATTCCATTATTATCCCCATTTTATTGATGAGAAAACTGAGAGAAACAGAAATTGTGACCCACCCAGGGTCACATAAATAGTAAATATCTGAGAGTGAATTTAAACTTAAATCTTGCTAATACCAGGTCAAGCACTCTACTTGTTGTGTTGCCCACCAACATTTTTCTCTAAATAATTCTCTAAACAGTTTTAGATAAACATTTTACTTTTCAAAGTCATTACTGATGAAAACATTCACTTGAGGCTAAGGGAATTATAATTCCATCAGTAGCTATGTTTTCTGTGTTCATTCTCTATAGTTTTTATAAAGCTAACCAGTTCCAATATCTAACACTAAAATCTATTTTGATTTGTTCTTGGGATGGAAAATACTATGCATAACTAAGTATTCAGCATATATTTATCAAGAAACTTTTCTGTGTCCATTTCTGTATTAGAAGTTGGAAAACAAGGGGAAAAATGCCTATTCAATTGATTGGACAAGGTTCTACAAACAAAACCAGGTTCAAACTTTTGGAAAAGAAAATGAGCACTTATATTGTGCAGGGGAAATCTTTGTGTCTTTAGTATTTTTTCATGTTGTATATTTCTTTAAAAAAATTTAGAGTGTGCAAACAGTTAGGTATGAGGATTAACAGAGATGAATCTTTGGAAGTGAGTTTATTGCAGTAGCCCAAATAATTATGAAAAAAAGAACTACAAAAATAATGAAAAACACTGGAATCTCACTATAATGCTGTCCTGGAGATCTATATAATGGGATCAGATTATGGAAAGATAGCCATACTTATAACGAGGTACTTGGGAAACTTCTGTAATTAAGCCCATTTGAATGTGTCACACAGGAAGAATATATCTTATGACCAATTCTATTTGATGGCAATTAGTATCAAAATTAGATGTCACAACATCACATTTTCTCACATTCAGTTGTTTGAACAGGATATTTCAGACTTTGCAACTTCATTGCAGCCAGCAGTGACAGCACTAAATAAATTTACCTCCTGCCAGAGTTAACTGTCTATGGGTCTTCTCTAATGTAAATTGGCCAAGCAATACTCTGCCTCAGAAATAAATTGGCATATGCTCCACAAAACTACTTTGATTGCCTATGTAATTTGCATTTCTAAGCTTTGGATACGTACTTTTCTATTCCTCAAATAATTGAGTAGTTACATCTTCACACATATATGTGGATATGAACATATCTACTATTCATGATATCCACTGCCCTTACAAATCATGCTAAGTACCATACTCTTATCATATTGGCTCTTTTCTATTTATTAGCATTTTCTCTCCCTCTTTTCTCCCTTCATTTACTGTTCCTAGATGAAGATTTCCAACCTGGTCTCTATAATGGCTGGCATCCATCAAGAAATGCAATTTGCCCATCTTCATGGTAATGTCAGGTTGAGGAAAGCTCCTTGTAATTGCCTCCCTCATCATTTAAAAAAAAATCTGAGAAGCAGTTGCATCAGTGACTGACCTTGATGCCTGCAAAAGGGTACAAATGGGGGGATGGGGAAAGACACATTTTCTGTAAATACCATCAAAGATATTTTTCAGTCTTCATGAAAACAGAAGCAGCCGTTAAATATTTTTATGTGCCACATGCTTTGAAAGTTCCTTGCTAAATGAAGCTCCAAGCAAACCTGAAAGAAAGCCTACGCCTTTCTTTTGTGGGGGGTTGGGGATGGAATGGGGTGGGATGGGACTAATATTTAATCATTTAATTTTGCCACAAATTCCAATCACAAAACTATATTTGTTGATGGGTAAGGAAGGTCTATCCACATTTTGTGCTTTAGAAATAAATTTTCCTAGGGCTAGGTCCTGTATGAAAGGATTTCTTAGTGTTTTTGATTCTATAATTCCTTAATTATTCAATAATACCCACAGCAAAAGCTATTAATATTCAAATGCAAATACAGAAAAAATACTTCAAAAGATCTAATATTTTTATTTTTACAAACATCCCATGTCTCAGTGGAAGATTTCACAGGCTATTATGGCCAGAAAAGTTACCCCCTTTGTCACCAATCCTATAATAAGAAGAGCCTTT
>JAJPUD010013585.1:0-26907 GCA_023553655.1 Myrmecobius fasciatus
ATTCCTCTTCTGGAAGTGATAGGATTTGGTCCCTTTGGGAAAGACATGTAACTTTGTTCTTTAGAAGGTGTAAGATAACAATATCCCTGTTACCTCCTAGATATGTTTACACCAAGTGCCAGAGGTCTAGATGTTGTATGGACACTCATACATGACTTTAGCATGATAGGGTAAAGTTTCTAAACAATAACTTTAACAGAAATATATCTTGGGTTGTAACTGAATGGTTTCCCAGCAAAGACACAATTTGTATTGGAAATAGAGTCCTACTATTGGGAATGGTTCCAACTGCTGCCACAGCAGCAAGGTATCTGGAGAAAGGAAAATAGATACAACATGATACTATTTTGTTGCTCAATAGAGCATTTCATTAAGGAAGACAGAGAGACATGTTTCCATCAAGGATACTTACTTGGGGTCCTCAGATTGTGTGACCATGCTATTCTCTCTTACAATTGTTGTGAGAATTAAACAAAGTAAATGTAAAATGCTTAATACAATGCTGTTCATATAGTGGACACTATATAAATGCTTATTTCTTCCATCTTTTCTTCCCTTCTTCCTTCCCTCTCTTCTTTCTTCCTCCCTTCCTTCCTTTTCCCTTTCTCTTTCCCTCCCTTCCTCCTTTTCATCCTCCTTCCCTTCCTCCTTCCTTCCTTCCCTTCCTTCCTTCCTCCCTCCCTTCCCTTCTCATTTACTTCCTCTCTCCCTCCCTCCCTCCCTTCCCTTCTCATTTACTTCTTCCCTCCCTCCCTCCCTCCTTTACTTCCTCTCTCTCTCCCTCCCTCCCTTCCTTTGTTCCTTCCTTCCTTCCTCCCTCCTTCCCTTCTTCCTTCCTTTCTTTCCTCCCTTCCTTCCCTTCCTTCCTCCCTTTCTCCTTTCCTTCTTCCCTCCCTTCCTCCATTCCTTCCTTCCCTCCTTCAGAGAAAGGACAAGGAAAAGTGAGGTACAAAGTATTAATGAATTCTTACCTGTTCAATGATTGTTAGCTCAACCTAGTCCTAGTAGCTTTTTTGTTAAGAAAAAAAAAGTTGTATATCTTTTACCAAGGGATCAAATTATAATTGTTGCTAGGCCACACTAATTATCCCTGTGTACTTCCATCATGTATGTTATTCCAATTAATCCAGCAATGTGGGGGGGAGAGTTGAATAAATAACTGCAACTACAGTGCAATATATTGAGATAAGTTTATTTCATTCATTCAAGATTGCAATAATGGTTAGGTTTTGATTCCAGAGCTTATGAATGCTTTTGTAGCACTCACAAGGAAAAATGTTTTCTCTAGTCATTAGGGTTTCTACAATGTTGCTATGAATTTTGAAAATAAATTTTAATTATGTTTTCTCTTATAAGTTGTATCTTTATGTACAAATTCAATACATCAACTGAGAAAAATATGGAAATATATAAATGATAGGAAAGATATAATTAATATTTTTAACTGAGTCCAACTGATTATCTTGATAATCTTGGATTTTTGGCAAATGTAAACATAGTTAATATGTTATAAATTTAAATATTTTGCCAATATACTGAATAATTAGAACATTTACAAACTTTACAACAATAATTTCAAGGTTTACTGAAAAAGAAACTGTTTGAAAAAACTTCACAATGGCAAGACAAAAAAATTAATAAATTCAGGTATCTTTGAGCTGTGAAGGTAGAACAGTAAGAACTTTTAAAAAATCCAAGCTTAAACTTCTGTTCAAATAGGCCTTTTACCAAGGAGAAATGCTTCAAAGTAGCCTTTTTCATAGAAGCAACTGACAACTTTCCTTAGTCATTCCATATTTTAAAGATAAATCTCCATCCTCAGAAGTTTCAATGCCATTTTAGTTATCCATCTAATCCACCTATTCATTTAGCAGGAATGGTAATTATGGGGAAATTACTGCCAAACTATGATGTGCAATTAAAATGCAGGCCATTTTATGTGATGCAAAATCTCCCTTTTTTACCATCATCTTACAAATCCTCTGATAGAAAGTTTGTGCTTTTTGAGACAGGGCTTGTAATAATAAGCCATCTGGCTTACTTAAACATGAAAGATTAAAATGATATACAGTATGAAGGCTTCCTATTCAATTGCTAATGTCCAAGAACTCAACTCCAGTGGTGAAAGCTGTCATTTGGGGGGGAAGAGGTAATTAAAAGATTTCCTTGCAGAGATGAGTTCTGGAGCAGGAGACTGGCACATGCAACAAGCAAAACTAATTTTCCAAACGAGAGCAGGGCTGGCCAAATGTCTTGTGAGTTAATCTTCTGTATCCTTTGGTTCACTTGCAACTGCTTGAGAGGGACTGAAAGGTGGTCAGACGATGAAAGAGACAAAAGCATCCAAATCTTTTCTTTTTTTTTTCTTTTCCCCTCCCATTACTTTCTAGTAGAGAGGGCTTCATTACACTAGGAGCAGGCTTGATTAACGTTTGTTACAATGGGAGACATGGTGTGATTAAAAAGTCCCTTGTTTTTCTTAAAATATAAATTAAAAAAGAAGGTTACATTACTCTTTTGCAACCTGCATTGAGCAAAGCCAAATTTATATGCTATGATTTATTCCAAGGTTCTCCTTTTCAGATGGGCTGCCTTATTATTACCAACGATAATAAATAATACTTAGTGGTTATGTAGTACTGGGTGTATTCAAAACACTTAGCAATTTTTAAGTGGTTAAGCCTCACTGTGTCCTTGAGAGGCAGGAAAGGATTACTGTCTCAATAATCCAGATGAATCCAGATGGACAAAATAAAGTCTAAAGTGACTGGCTGACTTGCTAAAAAGAAATAATAGTAGTAGTAGTAACAACAACAACAGAAACAATAAATAATGATAACAATAATAAATCATCAGTTCCTTAAACACCTTTTTGAATTTATGGTATTAGACACAGGATAGCATGTAGAAAATATACATAATGATACATAATAATATCAACAATTTAAACTAAATGAATCTAGGAAATATACATTAGTTGTTTTTTTTTTTTCACTGTGAGAGTCTAGATTCTCACTGGTTTTCTGTGATGTCCTTATCCTGTGCTATGATCCTTATGCATTTAATAAATCCTCAACCTAATTATGATTTAAAATATAATTGATCAGAAGACTCACCTATCAAATGTCCAAGAACTAGTGCGAAGAGTTACTATTTTATGTGTGGTAGTCTAACTGGTCTCATATTTGGGGGTTGTGAACTGGGCCATGTTAAGAGTTTCTCTGAGTAGTTGGAACCATTTGTCAAAAATGTTAACATCATTCCATGCTCTTTTTCCCCTCAGGTTTTTTAAGCCCACATAACATGTCTTATTCTTACCTAGTCTCTCAGAAAATGCTCCAGGGTTTTAATGAACATGCTTTTACAACTCTCCTCTTCACTTTTGGGTTTATACAGAGTGGGAGGAAGAAAAGTGGATCAGGTGGGAGATGGCTTCACATCCTATTGCAAATATTGTTGCTGCAAGTGATGTCGATGCACATGGCTTTGAATATTGTTCTAATAATAGCTGCTTATGCAAGGTCAGCAAATCCAGAGTGTCTGAACTTTCCTTTAAAAATCTGGCTCCTTTCCAGCTTAATTCCACAGTGTGAGCAACAATTTCAATCCACACATCAGGAATACTAAAATTGACTATTGAATAAGGAATTTAAGGTGAAGAATAATTAATTTTCTACTCTGATGTTTCTTTGTAAAAGGAAAAGATTGCTTTTGTTCTTTGAAATATTGTATGTATTTGAGGGTGAGTTACCAAAGGAAATAAGACCTATTTTTAATAAAAGCAGAAAAAAGAGGCATGAATGTGGGAAATCAACCTACTCATTTGGCTTCTTTCAAGGAGTTCCCCATTGCCTTTAGCACATTTCCTTATTCTCTAAGTCTTTGACATCTCTGCCTTTTCAGTTTCTGTAATTCTCTTATAAAGTATGAGAAACTGACATTTTTTTATATCATAGGTGAGCAGATTTCCCCCTCATTTGCAAGTTATAAGCATATCTAATATTCTCTCATGAATAAATCTGAGTTTTTTTCATATAAGAGTTAAAGGAAAAGTAATTTAGCATGGAAATCCAAAGCTTTGCTATTTGACAAGTGTTTATATTTTCATTGAGCTTCCCTCTTGTACCTCCTTGTAACATAAACATGATCCTGGGTCATAGAAGACTTTGGCATTGGGATTTGTGTTCTATAAGTTCTGAACTAGAAAAGTTTTTATATGGACTGTGTCTTAGTTGCCTGAGGACCAAGCTAGCAATTAGGAAGTACCCATCACCACAAAGTAATGAATCTCTTGGCCAGTAAAAATGAGGATTGCCAACCAAATTGTTGAGAGCTTTTAATCTATAATGATGATGGGAATACAAATATCAGCAAAATCACGAATCCTTTATATTTTAAGTTTATGAAGAATATAAAAATTCTGAAAAAAGTTGAGATACCTTCATGGGCTGATTTATATCTATAGGAAGGAAGCAATAGGGAAATTAGAGAGGTAAGCTTGGGCAAGTTAGAATTTTCAATTTGTACTAGGTTCTGAATTAGTTCAATCATAAGGGCTACACATTATTCTCTATTATTTATACTTTGCTTGCCATAGCAGTATTTATAGAAGATATTTCAGAGAACTTAGGATTAGCTGCAATATAGGCCACTATTGTTTTAACCTTCAAGTTAAGTCTTATGACAGATGGGTATTCAGACTGCATGAAATCTCATTTTCTAATGTTCCTTACATGAATTGATATGTGATTATAGAGTGGCAAGTGTAACACAGACACAGACATAGACATATACATATATATGCATATATCTATACACACACATGCACACATTGCAAGTATAATAGAGGAGAAGATGAAATGGAATAGATTGCTTCTTAGATATAGTAATTCTCCTACTACTAGAAGAGTGCAAAAGGAGGCTAGAAAATATTTTTAAGGTGTTGTAGATGAGAATTCATGATTTGGTTGGGATCAGATAATTTTTGAAGTCTCTTCCAAATTTGATTCTTCCAAATTATGCCATATTACCTAATTATACACATGGTATTTGCACCATGGCATCATATATAGAATGTTAGTGTCTAGGTTCAAATTCCACTTAGACAGTAATTGTGTACCTTTTAAGAAGTCATTTATTATCCTTGAGTCTCAGTTTCTTCAATCAAAGAATGGGTATAATGACAGTATCTGTCTCACAGGATTGTTGTGAAGATCAAATGAGAGAAGATAAGGAAGAGAATACACATTTATATAATACCTACTATGTGCCGGATACTTAATAATTTGTGGATCAGGAAAATTTACTTTATTCCTTTGCTATTTGTTTTATGTTTATGTACCAGGGACAATATCAAGGGCTTTATACATATTACCTCATTTGATCCTCACAGCAACCTTATGTTATTATCTTCATTTCACAGTTGAAGAATCTGAAGTAATCAAAAGTTAAATATCTTATTCAGTGTAACATGGCTAGACAAGGCCTGAGACTGGATATGTACTCAGGTCTTCCCAATTTCAGACCCTGTGCTATATCTACTCAACTAGCTGAGATTATTTACATAAAATGCCTTACAAATATGAAAAAAAACTTATATAAGTTGATATTACAAGTTCAAAACTATGAAAAATTTCCTAAAGAATGAAATAGATTTAATGAAAAGTTGTTTAATTATTTGGAAAAAGGGGACCAAAATATGTCTTGCTGTCTATGTACAATAATTTAAAAACACCTAAGGTAATAATAAAGGAAGAGAATCAATGTGTCAACATACAATTGTCAAGTCTGTCAAGGTTCAATAATTCTTTGACCATTCCCAGTTCATCCTGTAGATGCACTTGCTTGATGTTTTGTTTGTTCTGAAGAAGCTAAAAGTACATATGCTGCACAAGATCTCCATTCAAATATCATGGATTTTCTTCAAGAAGATTATCGGGAAATATTGGACAAGAAGAGAACCACAAAAAAAGAAATGAAACTGATAATTACTAGTAATTAATAAGGGAATAATTTCTAAATCATTCATCTGCATATAGTTAGACCATCAATTTGTTAGGGTAAGGAGCAAAATCAATGCCAAAGCAGTATAATGAATAGAAATGAGAAGAAATTATATATGGTTGAAAGAATTTCATCTTGAGCTATTTTAATAAGATGGTCATTCCTCAAAATGAAAGATTTAGAAAAGAATGAACAACTTGGAAGACATTACCATCTTCAGAAGAAGTTTCACTAACATAAATCCATTGTCACTTCTAGGAAACCAAAGAAGCCTGGATTATATCTCAGCCAGGGTACACAATTTTGGCCAAGTAAAGGAATACATTAGAAGCAATATCCATTTAGTATATGGTTGTTTATAAGATCTTACAATGGAGAATAGCAGAAGATTATGATAACTATAATGAGAATCAGAATAAGGGAATAATGTTATATGTGATGCTGTACCTAACCACTCATCACCCAGATGGAATTTCCTGGAATAAATGCTTTTTTTCTACTTCATGTAATATTAAAAATATGTAATTTTCTTTATTTTTTTTAAATCCTCAAGTTTCCAACCAGATATAATGCTTGTGGCAAACCTCAATATTAGATATGTTTCTATTTCTTCTTTGGAAATGTTTTTTCCCTTACTTTCTTTTTTTAACTATATTTCTAATAAGTATAACCATGACTAGAAATTGTTTATAAGGCTCATTTTCTGTGATTAGTACAGTGAATTACCAAATCACAAAAGGAGAAAAATAATTTATAAAAACTTGGGAAGAAAATAAAGTGAAATCATCCTGAAAGAATTTTAGTATTGAATTGAAAAGTTGACAGCACAGGGATGAAAAATGGAAAATATGTGTAAAGATTCTATTACAAACTATTTCCATTATAAATGAGAATTTATTTATACTCAAGCATTGCAGTCTCTGATGTGTCATATGAGAGAATCATAGAATTTGAGAGTTGAAAAGGGTCCAACATACCATTTAATTAAATTGTACATGAAAGGAATTTTGCTACAATTCACCTGACAAATGGTAAGCCAGCCTCTGCTTGAAGACCACTTAGAGGAAACACAGTATATTTTGAGGCAGCCAGTTCTACTCTTGAATAGCTCTAATTGTAGGGAGCTTTTCTTCATCTGAAGCTTAAATTAGCCTCACCTATTTCTCCTAGTCCTTTGTCCTTTGAAATCAAACAGGTACAAATCAAATACTTCATGACACTCCTTCAAATACCTGAAAACCACTCTCATTTCCCTTCCCCCTAAGTCTTCTCCAAAATAAATATCCCCAGTTTCTTCAACCAATCTACTTATGACACAGTTTTTAGATTCTTAACCATCCTGTCTCCTGGAAACTCTTGCTTATCAATGTCATTCTTTGACCACAGTGCCCATATTCTATATAAGGACTGACAGGGGGAGAGTACATTGGGACTATTATTACCTTGTTCCTAGAAGTGATTCTTCTCTTCATGGAGAACAAAATTGCACCAGTTTTATCCCTATTAAATTTATCTTATTAGATTCAATTCAATGCTCTTGCTTTTCAATATGGTTTGGGGTCCAAAGTCTTTCAACTGTGTTAGCAATCCTTAAGCAATGGCACTAAAGAAAATATGAGAAGAGCACCTGTACTAGATTATAAGAGTTCTGTGCTGGAGGCTCCATTTTCAAGTCACTGAGAATTGAATTTAAGATTCTTGAAAGAAGGGAGGATACAAAACAGAAAAAAAATTCAGTACATATTTGTTTTGTAAAAGGAGTTTGATTAGATTCCTTTGCCTATTATTCCAAATAATTTATTCAGTATTAGAATAAACAAATCTTTAAAGGTTTGATAGAATTAATTCATAATCCATCTGGTCCTGATGCTGTTTTATTAGGAAGCTCTTTTATGACCTATTCAATTTCTTTTTTTTCTAAAATAGGTTTATTTAGATATTCTATGTTCTCATGTTTCATCTAGACAGTTTATATTTTTGTAACTATTCTTCCATTTTGACTTGCACTCTTAAATGTAGTTTATATATCTATATGCATGTAAATATATGTATAAATAAAAATAAATACCCATATATATCTCTTAGTGAGTATGTAAAGAGCCCTGAGACTCCCCAATACTAACATCTATTTCCCCCTTTAAAAATATAGTATATTATTAAATACCAATACTATATTTTTTACTATATTATGTGTATGTATAACTAAATGTTGTTAAATAATGAATAAATAGGAGTGAAAACCCTTCTTAGATATTAACATATGAAGTGAAGAATGAACAAAAATTGATTTCAAAGACGTTTCCATTTATCTGAATGTCTGAGAAGAAAAGAAAGTAGAAATCTTTAATATATGGGAATCTGAGTAAAGTGCTTTCCACTTTCACTAAAATATTAGTCAGATGCCTGGACTAGTTTAGTCACATGATGGTCAGCTGTGCCTTAAAGGATGAATAGATCATGGATTTAGAAATGGAAGGGACTTTTGAGGTCTTCTAATCCAACTCTCTCATTTAAAATTTTTGTTTTGTTTTTTTGATACTAATTTTTCATATCTCAATTAGTACGGAAGTGCTGTGGCCACTCTTGGGAAAGATTCATTTCTATTTGGTGTAGAAGTTTTGACCTGCCTTTTTCTGACCTAGGCAAGTTCCCTACTCCCTAGACAGCTTGGTGGTTACCCTACTGCTAAGGACTTAGTATATTACTGCTGAAATTAATATGGATGCTTATTCAGCTTTAACTTTACTGCAGCTCACAATGCCCAAATTAAAGTGATCTATCAGTTTCAGTCCTTTCACTTGAGATTATAGGCAGGGACTACCATGTTTACAGGGTTAGAAAAAAATGGGAGTCAATAATTTCATTTTTTCCTATGAAATGGAAGACTATCAAGATGAATTTGTCCTCTTGATATTTCCTACAGTTCTTCAAGTCTTATCATTTACTCGGCCTTTATCTCCTACAATACCCCAGCGTTGTCATCTGATTTGCTTATATATCTTAGGACCTTGACATATGTCCTATTGATGAATGCTTAGAACTTCTGGTTCTTTTCATCTGGCCTATGTTCTTTGATGTTCTATTTCTTCAAAGAGGGTGAATTTTGAGAGAATAAGGACTATCTCACTTTATGTATTTCATCATGCTTTTAGCATGGTAATTGATAAATAGTAATCATTCAATAAGTTATTTTTCATTCATTCATTCAAACAGTGAATGAGTAGCCTATTGAATTCATCTACCAGTTTCCATCACTCCAAAGAACTCAATAGATAATAAGCCAGATCCATAAATTAGTAAGAGAAAGAGTGCTTTTGGTGAGCTATGTAGCACTTTCAATGATGCCAAGCTGTAACACATAGTAAAACATCTTTTTTAACAAGTGTGTTTTCCAGTGATGCTAGAAGTTATGAATTACGGGGTGCCACAATTTCTAAAGAATCAGATTTGTGAATGAGCTATGGAGAGATTTGTGGAGCATGTTAGTAGGGGGCAGAATATTAGCAACACTAATTCAGTGAAAGTTGACATTGAATAAAAACACTTTAAGATTTACAAATTGCTTTACAAACATCTCTTCTGATTATCACAACAACCTCATTACATATGCTACAGGAATTATTATTTCCAGGTTGCAGATGAGGTAACTGAAGTTCAGGAATTACGGATCTTTAAGTTAAGGATCAAATGATATAATAATTGTAAAATATTTAGCACAGTACTTGGACATAATAAGTTCAGGTAAATGTTAGTTATTTTTATTGTTGTTGCTATTGTTGCTGTCTTGTTGTTGATCATACAGCAGCCATGTAAGTTTTTGATATGTCTTTCATGAGAACAAATCAAATGCCTCTTCTAGTCTACCAAACTGTAAAACTATCACTCAGTAAATATAAAAGGAAAAAAGAGGTCAGTCATTTAACAAAACTATGTAATAATAGAGTACTTCATTAATACCCTAGAAATGTTTTTAAAAGACTTAGGAGACCTTTCTAGCACATTGGGCAAATTTTCTAAGGAAGAGTTAATGTACCGAATGAATGAGACTGAATCAAGCTGGGAGGCTGTGGACAGATTGTAACCTACACTGTTAGAGGGAGTACCACATCACTGAGATCTTGTATCGACTGAAGGATCATTTAAGGAATGGTTTATGTGCCTGTAGAAAGGCAAACAGTGATTTTAAATGGCAGATTCATTAAGAATAGGTCATGCCAAGTTTACCTCCTTTCTTCTCTTGGAAGGATTAGCATACTGGTACATGAGAGCAATGTCCCAGAAATAGCAAAGTGTAATTTCAGTAAAGGCATTTGAGAAAGTCTTACTCTAAATCCTTGTTGACAAGTTGGAAAGAAGTGAGCTGAAAGATAGGATGGTTATGTGAGTTTGGAACTGGTTGCATGCTCACACTCTAACTAGTAATTAGTGGGAGGAAGGAGGTCACTATTGACTCAGTGGGAAGTTTCTAGACAACACTCCAGAATTTTATCTTTGAATACATTCTATTCTATTTTTTAAATTGATGACTTGGTTAAAGGGATACACAGAAAGGACAGGAAAAAAAGGGTATAAGCATGTAATAAGAGCTGGGTTCTTTACAAATATCATCTCATTAGATCATTTTAACAACACTGTGATTGTCTGATCTTCATTTTATGGTAGATGAAACTGAGGCAGACAGGGGTTAATTGATTTGCCTGCGATCACATAGCTAGTGTCTGAATCTGGATTTGAACTCAGGACTTTCTGACTCGAGGCTAAGTGCTTTATCCACTGTGCTATCTAGCTTCTTAGATGATATGCTCATTGAATTTTCAGATGGCATGAATATGAAAAAGCTAACCAATATGCTAGGGGACAGAATTGATATCTAAAATAGCCTCAACACACTAGAATGTGAATTGAATCTAATAAATGAAATATAGGGTAAATATAAAGTTCTACATTTTAGATTTTAAAAGTCAACTATATAAGTATAAAATGAGGGGCTCATGTCTTGATTTGGGACAATGTTAGGAATGTACTCTAAAAGAACCTCCCCCCCCAAATCTATCTGTATATTTTCCTAAAAGCATTATTTTTAATTAGAGAAAAAAATTAAAAGGAACTTAGATGTCCAACTAAAGGGAAATGATTAAATAAATGGTACTTTAAAATAATGTCATAGAATATTATAATGCAATTGAGGATTAGAAAGAATTTGGAAAAACCTTTATTAAATAATTCAAAGTAGAAAAAACAGACATAAGAACAGAGCAAATTAACTACAACTATATAAGAAGAAAAATAAATAGGGTGAATGAATAAACAAAGAACTCAAATTGAGATTTGGAGTGATTAAAAAGTTATGAAATAGATTGAAACTCATTTATTTAAAAGTAAATTCTTACATGCCCAAAGGGCTACCAAACTGTGCATATCCTTTGATCCAGCAGTGTTTCTACTGGGCTTGTATCCCAAAGAGATCATAGAAGAGGGAAAGGGACCCACATGTGCAAAAATGTTTGTGGCAGCCCTTTGCCAAGAAACTGAAAACTGAGTGGATGCCCATTAGTTGGAGAATGGCTGAAAAATATGATATACGAACATTATTGTTCTATAAGAAATGATCAGCAGGATTATTTCAGAGAGGCCTGAAGGGACTTACATGAAATGATGCTAAGTGAAATGAGCGGAATCAGTAGATCACTGTGCATGGCAACAGTAAGATTATATGAAATTCAATTCTGATGCACATGGCTTTCTCCAACAATGAGATGATTCAGGCAAATTCCAATGGTTTTGTGATGAAGAGAGCCATCTGCAACCAAAGAGAGAACTGTGAAAACTGATTATGGATCACAACCTAGTTTTTTCACTCTTTTTGTTGTTTACTTGCATTTTGTTCTCTTTTTTCTTTTTTTCCTTTTTGATTTGTGCAGCATGGAAATATGTGGAAATATGTACAGAAGAATTGCAGTTTATTAGATTTATATAATTTGTAAAGTGGAAGAGAATTCTAGTCATCAAAATGGTGAATGTGGGAAAAAAAGATTCCACACATAGGTGTTTATTTTCCCCAGGTATATAAATGTGTCCCATTGAGGAGCAGAATGAATGCCCACTTCTTTTTTTCCTTTCTTTTCCTATCTTTTTGGCAATGCTATGAGTTCATAGTAGTCTTGTAGACTTATCCACACATCTGACTTGAGAGAGAACATGATTTCAATAATAATTTGGGAAGCACACCTAATGAGGCATTGAATGGCCAGAGTGTAAATGTCAGGCCAGGTTTTGATTTTTCCTTCTATTGTGATTTTGATGTATATTTGTTTCCATACAAAGAGGATGGTATTATAAGTTTAATATTTTATTATTCAACAGTATGAAATGTTCCTAATCTTTATTATAAAATATTATACTACAACACATTATTGGATTTAAAAATATGACACCATGGCTTCCAGCAAGGCTGCAACCTCATTAAAACCACTTCAATGGCAAAATATAAAATAAAGCAACCCAAAAGCCAAATCAGGCTTCCCAAACACTTCCATTGAAAGCATTTAGCTTACCAACCAAGAGACAGATAACATATTAGCTTTAAACTAACAAAGATGTATTCACCAAAAACCTCCCATAAAGTTACTGTTTATCTTGTCTGTGACTGTGCACTTTCCTAGGTGCCATTTAACCCAAAAAGGTAGAACCTGTTATTCTTGTGTTGTGCTGTTTCTCCTGCCTCCTCTTTGTATTTATTTTGTTATTAATGCTGGCTGCTTTCCAATAGCTGCTGGCCACACTGACTGCTGAAATCTTTTGTCAGCTAAATCAGACACAATCTGTAGACAGAAACATATTATTGTATACATCATTTTCAAATAAAGCAATGCCCACAAAATGCACAAGACCAATACAAAAACGAAATGTTGCACATGGATTTGTGCTGAATTAAAGTGAGAGAATTGCTGAGCCTGCTTCTAAAGCAGTACTTGAGAGAAATTGGTCTAATCAAAGAATGTGGGGTTTTGGATCAAACCTCAAAAGGGCAGCATCAACAAATGAAAATGAATGGTCCTAAAAAAAAGAAACTGACTTTTCTGATTGCATTGACCTTATATCATATCTGGCATTTGAAAAGTGCCATACACTTGATGACCACTGAAAGTCCAAAGTGTCTTACTTGCCCTATGAGTAAGGACATAGAGTATTGCTATTTTACACAGGAAAATTGAGGTGCAAAAGAATCCTAATAGCTCTCTTCTATAGCAGAGGAATTAGTGCCTCAATTTCTACCCTAGATTTTGATTTTCCAATCTCATTTTGATGTCATTTTTTTTTCTTTCAAATAATTGTTGAACAGAATAGTCATCTTCAAGCTTTTTGATTGCGTATCCAAATCAATAATTTTTCATCCTTAATGGAAATTTTTGGGAGAAAAAAGGAAGGATTAGGAGGAAGAGAATGAGAAAAGTGTTTTCCAATGGCATTTTTGTAGTTGTTGCCTAGGTTGGGGTTAGACTATAACTACACTGAGGGAATAGCTTCTGGTTTAGACCTTGGGAACTTGCAAAGAAAACTAGGAGTGGAGGTGGGTTAGGTTGTTGGATTGTAATGGGTGAAAGATAAGTGGAGTTGTATTTAAGACAAGCCCCATAATTGGTCATTGGGGATTAGAGCTATCTTTCCACTCACTGATTAATCCTATAACAATTGGGCTATGCTATGGCCTCAACTTTCAAAAGCATTTTATTCCAAACTCCTCATTTTATAGATGAGGAAATAGATTAAGTAATTTGCCCAGAGTTGTACAGCTAGTTAGTCACAGAAGTTAGTCTAGAACTAGTCAGTTCAAAATTCTTACCACAACATCATACTGTCTCATGTAATTAAACTTCTAGCAATAAATATATGTTAATGTGATTTTTCAGAGATGTCAAACTTGAAGTCTGCCAGCCATAAAATTCCAGAGTGCCACAAGAACCAGATTAAAATGTGTTGGGAAATGTCTTATAAAATAATAAAAAAAATATAATAAAACATAGTTAATGTTGATTTATTGTTTTTTGAGCCAATATGTAACCTGTAGGGATATTCCTATTTGAGTTCAACTTCACTGGTTCAAATGATATATTTATTATTATTGTAGTTTTTGTTATTATCTTCAGGTTTTAAATGTTGCAAAGCAATCACCTTTTTTATCATTGACTTTCTTCAGACCTCCTTTTCCTCTGTAAAATGAGAGATTTTAATGAAATAATCTTAAAAGTTCCCTCTAATTCTAAAACTTATGACAATTTGTCTCTTGAAAATAGGATTTATATTGCAAGCATATCAAAGTAGTTTATCAATTTTATTTCATGAGTCCTCAGATCCTTTTCATTAATTAAGATCAATTTTAAAAGTATTATTTCATAGATAGATAAACTGAAACAATTTAATTCAACAAACATTTGTTGAGGGCATTTTGAGTTAGCACTGAGCTAGATGCTGGGGCTGCATAATATCTGGTTTCAGAGATCTTATATTCTAGTATGAGTATGGACAAATACAAAAATAATAATGATAAAAGGGAGAGAGAAATAAGTGCCACACTAAGATACATTATTTTTTAGGTAGTAGAAAATCATTGAAGGTTTTTGAATCTAACAATAGAACTAGCAATATAATGGAAAAATTAATTGGACAGAAGTATGAAGTATAGCTTGGAGAAGCATAAAGACCAGTAAAGAGGTTATTACAGTATTCTAGGTGAAAAAGAAATAAGGGCATGAACCAATGTTGGCCACAGTACACATGGAAAGAAAGAATCACATGTGAGTGATATTCTATTGATCAGAGAAATGCAAATTAAGAAAACTCTGAGGTACCACTACACACCTGTCAGATTGGCTAAAATGACAGGAAAGGATAACGACAGGTGTTGGAGGGGATGTGGGAAGACTGGGACACTGATGCATTGTTAGTGGAACTGTGAACGGATCCAACCATTCTGGAGAGCAATTTGGAGCTATGCTCAAAAAGTTATCAAACTGTGCATACCCTTTGATCCAGAAGTGTTTCTATTGGGCTTATATCCCAAAGAAATCATAAAAGAAGGAAAGGGACCCACATGTGCAAGAATGTTTGTGGCAGCTCTTTTTGTAGTGGCTAGAAACTGGAAACTGAATGGATGCCCATCAATTGGAGAATGGCTGAATAAATTATGGTATATGAATGTTATGGAATATTATTGTTTTGTAAGAAACGACCAGCAGGACAATTTCAGAGAGGCCTGGAGAGACTTGCATGAACTGATGCTCAGTGAAGTGAGCAGAACCAGGAGATCATTATTCACGGCACCAACAATGCTATATGAGGATCAGTTCTAATGGACATGACACTCTTCAACAATGAAATGCTTCAAACCAGTTCCAATTGTTCACTGAAGAGAGCCATATACACCCAGAGAGAGGGATGTGAAATGTGGACCACAACATAACATTTTCATGTTCCCTATTGAGGTTTGCTTGCATTGTATTTCCTTTATCGGATTATTCTTTCTTGTAGATACAATTTCTCCTGAACAAAAAAATTATGTGTGGCAATAACTATACATATATGCAATTTCTTAAGTATTCTAACATAATTATCATGTAGTGGATATCCTGCCATCTAGGGGAGGGGTGGGGAGTAGGGGGGAAAAATTTGTAACAGAAAGCTTTGTAAGGGTTAATGTTGAGGAATTACCCATACATATGTTTTGCAAATAAAAAGTATTAATAAATAATAATAATAATAATAATAACATGTCAGTGATATTTTTGGGATAGTTTAGGGACATTATTTGACATCTGACTGGATGTAGGAAGAAGACAGGGAAGAACAAATAATGGGCATGAGATTTTAAAAGTCTAGCATATTGAAATGGTATGAATAAAAAAGACATATTTGTTCCAAACCTATAAAGAGGGATAACTTTAAGGGAAAAAATAACGAATTCAGTTTTAGACATTGAGGTATCAGCAATATATTTTGGCAAAGTATATCTAGCATCTAAACACAAGTGTTCACATGGTGGTCAAAAGAAGTGATACAAGGACACTCTCAAGGTCTCTCTGAAGAACTTTGGAATCAATTGTAAGACACGGTGAGACCCTAGCACAGAATCACCCATCATGGTATGTCTGCATCAAAGGAGGCACTATACTCTGTGAATAAAGCAGAATTTCAGCTCAAAAGAAACATGAGTAGAGAAAATTTAGCTACATCTCCATTCCAGAAATTCAAATAGATTATTTGTGCCTAATTTGTGGTAGAACCTTCCCAACTCAGATTGCAGCCATATTTGGACACCCTTCATTGACCATGGGATAATGTCCTTTTGTTCCCCTGAAAGTACAAAAGACAACAACAATCAATCATATCTAGTAGGCAGTTTGAAATATGGAACTGGAAATATAGAGAGTGGTTGGTGATAGAGATAAGAACATTTGAAAATCATCTGCATAGTGGTGATAGTTAAAGTCATGGGTCTATATGAGATAGAGCCCTACTGAGGAATTGTACTATTTGGGACAAATTGTGTGTGAGTGTGTGTGTGTGTGTGTGTGTGTGTGTGTGTGTGTCTTATCCTCCAAAAAGATTGGTTTACATCTCTGGGATAACTGACAAAACTTTCTGAACCCTGTATGCTCAAGAAACTCTTTAGACTCAACATGGACAAAACAGAACTCATGGTCTCTTTCCCTAAACATTTGCCTTTCACCAATTTCCCTGTTGTTGTCGAGGGTACCATCATCCTCCCAGATAGATACTCCAAATTGCAAAACTGTGCTATGATCTACTCCTCATTCCCTCCCAAATCTATATAATCTATCACTAAATCTTACTATTTTTATTTTATAATATCATCTATATATATATGCACATATATACATACTTACATATGTATACATATATACACACAGATATATACATACATATAATTATTATTGTTCAGTCATGTCTGACTCTATGTGAGCTTGTGAACTTTGTCTTGGCAAAGATAGGTTTGCCATTACCTTCTCCAGAGTAGCTCCAGATGAAGAACTGAGGTAAATAGGGGTTAAGTGACTTGCTCAGGTTCACACAGTTTATGTGTCTGAGGATGGATCACCATGGAATGTGTATTGGGTTGCTCTGGTCATGGTTTGGGGATTTCCTGGGGTCTTTGTTGTTAAGTCATTTCATTTTCCATTTGGTGTTTTCTTGGCAAAAATTCTAGAGTTGTTTGCCATTTCCTTTTTTTTAAAGCTCATTTTATAGATGAAGAACTGAGGCAAATGGGGTTAAATGACTTGCCCAGGATCATACAGCTGGTAAGTGTTTTGAAACTGAACTCACAAAGATGAGTCTTCCTGACTCCGGGTTCAGCTCTATCCAGTGTGCCATCTAGCTGCCTTTTTTTGGTAGATCTAATACATGTTTGTAGACTGAGAGAGAGAAGACCCATGTATATAGGGAATGACTGAAAATGCATGAAGGAGAAAGAATGGTTGAGGTAACAAGATCTTAGGGGGGATGGGAATACTGGATTTGAGGACACACATATTTTGGTTAATTTTATTAAGGAGAAATTCTTCTTACACCGAGGGAGAAAACTGTTGTTTGTCCTTCCCTGAGGGTCTTTCCCTCCCAGATTTAATTTTTTTTTTTGACTAGGTAAAACACCATTCATTGCTTCATTTCTTACCTAGCCTTGGAAAACTTGCAAACAAATGAATTTAAACTAAATTAATGCATCTTGAGATCAGTCATAAGAGACTTTACAGATAATCTAATCCAGGGTTTCTTAACCGTGTGTGTGTGTGTGTGTGTGTGTGTGTGTGTGTGTGTGTGTGTATTATGGACCTTTTTGGCTATTTGATTAAGCCCATGGATTTCCTTTATATTTGTATGTTTTTAAACATAAATAAAATACATAGCATTACAATGAAAACCCATTATATTAGAATACAGTTATCAAAATATATAAAAAGATCAATGAACCTAGTTTGATTAGGTTATAAAGTTCAACTTGATGTAGTTCAATCTTATCATTTTACAGCTCAGGAAATCATGGTCATGTCACACAATTCTCTAAGACAATGCCAGCAACCTGTGGGCCCTTGGGCCAAGCCAGTCCATATATTAGTGAACTAAGAATAGTTTCTACATTCTAAAATAAAGTTTTATTATATTTAATATGTAATTCTTCACTTATAGGCTATGTGAAAACAAATGGTAGGCTTGATTTGTTGTTTAGACTATAGTTTGCCATTCCTTGATCTAGTATATGTGGGATGTATAACTGACTATAATAATAATTAACATAAATCCAAAGTACTTTCTATGAATTATCACATTTTGGTCTCTCAATAAGCTTGTAAAGTAGAGGTGTGATCTCCATTTGGTTAATAAGAAAATTGAGTCTCAGTAAAAGTGCTTATGGTAAAAGAACTAAGTTTCAGAGCTGGGATATGAATTGAGGTTTTCTTGATTCAAAAACTCTTACAGTGTCATGCTGTTACTCTTCACGGGGGCAAGTTTATCTGAGTAATTAAAACTGATTACAATATCTTTTCATCTAAGAGGATGTAGTCTCTTATTACAGGATATATAAATTTATGAATATTTATAAGATTGCCAAGATGAAACATGTCCCTGGGTAAATTGGAATGAACAGAAGAAACTAAAAAGAAGTGAGGTATATTGAAGACAAATATTGAACATTTTCATAAATTGATTATATCCCAATTTATTAGTGAGATTATATCAAAATTGTTGGATTTTTAAAGTCAGTTTGTCTTCCTTCAACTCAGATGTGTGACTGATGACTTAACCAGTTTGCTTATCTGATAAGATAGAGATTTGAACTCTGGTCTTCTGACTTAGGGTATAGTATTGTTTTCATTTGTTTGTTTGTTTGTTTGTTTTGTTTTCCTGCTATTCCATCTAATTCTAAACATGTCTGTCCTGGAATCCCCTCTGCAAAATATGCAACAAATAGTTGTCTAGACTTTGCTTGAAAACTTCCAGTGAGTAGAAGTCTGCTATTTCCTGAAACAGCCCATTTATTCTCTTTTGAACAGCTCTAACTTCTATAAAATTTGTCCTTAAATGGAGCCTAAATCTTCCTTATTGTAATTTCCATTCATTGCTTTTTATGTTATTCTTTGGCATAAGACTCAAGAATTGTCCATCTTCCGTATAAATACCTTTTAAGCACTTAAAGATAGCTTTGTAATCTACAGAATTGTCCACATAGTCTAAGTCCTCTGGCGTTTCAGCATCTTTGATTAGAATAATTTCAAAATCCTCCATTGTTCAGATCTTCTCCCTCAGTATGTTTTCCAGTTTATCAGTTTCCTTCTAAAATGTGGTAATCAGAACTAAACACAATATTTAAGATGTGGACTGACCAGGAAAATCTAGTCTCTAACTTCCCTTGTTTTGTCCAAATCAATGAAAACAATGTTATGACTGCTATGACTTGATTCGATCCTGGTTGTGTTAATGATTCTTTTGGCACTGAATCCTATTGTTGACAATATTGAAGATCATGTGATACTTACACTTCATAGCTTCCTATGATTCAAATTTATTGTTTGAGAGCTTGATTGATGGATGGCTTATAATGTCAACATATTTTCTGAATTAAGTGAAAATACTAAGTTTCATTTGGTCAGAGATTGGAACTGTCTGCTCCCACTGGAGACAGGCTCTCTGGAATACAATATCAAGACATAGGAGAAGATTGTGTGAAAAGAAAATGTATCTTTTTGCTCTAAATGCCTTGTAGAGAAAGTTCTTCATCTTTAAGTATGTGAAAATCACACATGTTTCATGGATAATAAGTTAACTTTAAAATGCCAAATCTCTTTAACAAAGTGAGCCAATTAAAAAAAAAAAAAACTTCTAAATAATCCTTCAGTGCTAAACTTAAGCATTCTTTAGATCAGTAAAACAATATTGTGATTATTTTTATCTATACCATTTAAAGAAAAAATCACTGCAAATTTGAGCATCTTTATCCAGATTTCAAGAAGTTTCTTTTTATTCTGCTCCAAAGATGGGTAAACCATGGCCAACCAATGAATGTCACCTAACCAAATTATTCACAAGAAAATCTCTTGTCACAGACTGGGATTCAACCCCAGTATCAAGCATCATCATGAATGAGGAGTCTGTGAACACATAGCCCTTCAGAGATAATGCTGAAAATTATCTGTGCTTTGTCCACTTAATCTTTAGGGATCAATCAAGATACATGCTACCATTAAAGAAACTACATATATCTGTAGGACTTGAGTTGTTCTAAAATTGGATAGATTTTTTTTCTATTCCTTGGTGCTTGATTAACTGTTTTTTCCCCCTTCATTCTTCTGTTTCTCTCTGCAGCAGTTCTAGAAACAAGGGGGCTTCTCTGTCTCTTTCTCTCTCTCTCTCCCCCCAGTGATTTTTCAATGAGAGGAATGTAAATTAGCAAAATTTTAACAAGGCAAGCTCTTGGTGGTGACCCCCTTGGATCTAAGCACTGCTCTCAACTGAGGCTTAAATCAGTTATAGGAAGAACATCTTGCCAGCTAGCACTAGCCTCCTGTTTTATCAGTGCAGCAGTTCTAGAAACAAGGGGGCTTAATGAGGGAAGATCAATCCCGACAGGAAAACCTGTGATATCTGACATCAGTAGGCCTATGTCTATAAACCAACCCCCAATTCCCCTTACCCTGAAGTAAATAAATAAATAAACCAAAATAAGGTAAGAAATCATACCCAGCGTTGTATTCTGTCAAAGTTTAAAGATAACAAGATCACTTCATGTAACATTTAACTATCATTTCACTGAGGCTTTTGAAGCTGTTTAAGTTCTTTTGTACCTAAGTTGTTTAATGTTACCCAGACAAGGTAAATCAAAGTCTAATAGAGTGGAAAAACAGCAAAGGCAGAAAATAGGTAAAAGATAAATCACACAGGAAGTTTTACTTTTTTTTTTTTTTTTGCTTATTATATTCATTGAGATCAAAGCCCATGTTTCAGCTGTAATTAACAAAAGCTAATGCAGATTGGAGACCTTCTGGCACTGAGCAGAGCCTTGGAGGATACAGCTGAAATCTTCTAAAGATTTAAATAATTAATATGACACCTTGAGCTTTGGATGGGAGGGGAAAAAAAAACAAAACCCAGCCCCGTGTTCAAGTTCTAGAACAATGTCATTGCCAAGTTTGATACCATTTGTTCTGATGGAAATGAGCTGAGGAGACTGCTTGGACACCATTGTCTGGTCCTTGGGCAGTTCTGCAGATCGTTTCACCTTTTGTCATGCTAAGGAAGCCCTTTTGTGTGGTACTTCGTCACTCCCCAAGTCTGCCCCTGTTGAAGGGGGATGGAAAAAAAAGGCAAATCTGCTTTAGGGAGTTGGAGGATGGTCATTTAATGGGTTTTAATCCCCTTAATCCACCTAAGAATGGAGATCTCTGAGTGAAAATCCCATCCCAGAAGTCCTTTTGATTCAAATGCCTGGCTCAGGAGATGGTCTTTTGAGAAATGTGGCAAAATATTCTCTGTGACCCTGGCATTTTGCTGTATTTGTGATTTTTGGGAGAAGCCAGCTGATGAAATATAAACCAAAATAAAATTTAAGTCTCTTGTAAATTCTGCTGCTGTCTAGGGAGTGAGCTGCAAGCCAGCCTGAGCATTTGATGGGGTCCTCAGTCAGTCTAGTTTCATCTGATGATAATGATGAGGACCCTAGTTTTTAATTGTCTCAACTGTATGCAAATCTTTCCCCATTTGGCCCATGAGCTAATGCCCTCCCTCACCAAGCTGTTTTCCGTTTGTGTATTTTTTTTTTTTTTTGAGGGGAATAAAATCCTCTATTGAGTTTGGATACAGATTAGTTCTAAACTGTTGACATAATCATAGCTAAGCCTTTTTGCTCAGTTCATTATTACTTCATAAAAGCAGAATCTCTCCCCACATGCACACACACACATACACATGGAAAGAAAATCAATGGGTCTAATTTGATAACTCAGCATAAAACCTCTTAGAGGCAATTTCCAAGAGCAATATTAAAAAAGGAACTGGAAAGAGTCACTGTTTTCCAGTTAATCAATGTGGGGAGCAACCTGGAGTTGGGCCTTAAAATAGTTTTTGAATTGTAGGCAGAAATGTGCTTTTAATAATTCTATTTAGCAACTCACATCATATTTTTAAATTAATGTTATGATCACTCTAAGAAAAGAGAATGGGAAAAGGGGAAAACGCTTTTGTCTGAAATGGAGTTTCTGATTGAGGATAGGAAATGTACAGATTGGGGAGCAGCTGACAACTGTATATATGTGTATGTGTAATTGCCCTCATTTTTGTATTCCCTTTATTGTATTTATTGATTTTGGAGATCACTATATGAAGGAATAGTTTTAAAAGTATTCTCATAGAATGAAAATTTTAAGAGGGAAAAAACTTAAACCACAACTTTAAAATACATGTTCTAATTCCTTCATCTTTACCTTTCTCCCCCTCCTACTCTCCCTTCCCATACAAAAAAACCTGCTTATCAGAGTCCTTCATTTTTGAAAAGGTCTATGGTGTTACTTGATAGCAGAACACAAGCTTAGAACTTCTTTCCTTCCTTCCTTCCTTCCTTCCTTCCTTCCTTCCTTCCTTCCTTCTTTCCTTCTTTTCTTTCTTTCCTTCCTTCTTTTCTTTCTGCTTTCCTTCCTTCTTTCATTCTTTCCTTTCTTCCTTTCTCTAACTTTTTTGACATTAAAAACATTGAAAACACTCACTATATAGCAAAATTATTATTATTATTTTGCTATTATAGGAAGTTCTGAGAGTCTTCCTTTGCCAGTGTTGACAGATCTGTATCTACCTTGCAGTTTATTGTTTCAGAGTTGCTTGAGGCAATGAGAGGTAAAATGATTTGCATAGGGTCACAAAAACATAGAATGTTAGAGACAGGATTGGAACTCAGGTTTTCCTGCCACTCAGTCTAGTTCTCAATCATTATGCCATAACTATCTTTATTATTATTCATTGTTATCATTAGAGAGGAAGCACTGGCAAAATGGATGGAGAATCAATTTCTAAACCAGAAAGTCCCCACTAATGCTGAAATATTTTCTGGATAACCCTAGGCAAATCAATTAAACTTTGTGCTCTAGGCAAACTTTCAGTCTCAAAACCCTATTACAACCTTAAAAATTATTGAGGATCCCACAGATCTTATGGGTTTATGTGAGTTATTTTTTTTAACAACTGCCATAATACAAATTAAAACTGATAACATTTAAATATTTATTTATTAATTTGAAATAACACAAATCTGTTATATTATGAAAATAATCACATTTTCCAAAACCCCCCCCCAAAATAGTGAGTTGAGTAGCCCGTATTTTCCAAAATAAAACAAACAAAAAAAAATTAGTAAGATGAATGGTCTTGTTTTTTTACATGATTTTTGCAAACTTTTTAATCTCTTGAGTTAATAGAAGACAGTTGGATTCTCATATCTGTTTCTATGTTCAATCTGTTGCAATATATTACTTGGGTTGAAATAAAAGAAGAAAATCAGCCTCACACAGAAATATAATTGGAAAAGGAAGGAGTGTTTTAATAGGCAAGTAATATGTAGTATTATTATGAAAATAATTTTGATCTTGAGGATCTCAGGGATGCTTAAGGCTTGAAGGACCACACTTTGAAAGTATTGCGTGTGCCAAATAAACAAACCAAAAAAAGATGTTGATCTGCATTGATAGGGGAAATTTCCTCACTTGAGAGTTCCCTATAACAAAGAAAACATAGGTCCAATCTTTATGTCTATAACCAACAGAAAGAGAAGAGAATTGCTATCCTAATTAAAACAATGTCCACCAAAGTTTGTATAAAAGCAGCTATTCCCAATCCAGCTATTTATAATGGCTATTATTTTTATTATAGCATTATGATATTATAATAGAATGTTTAGTATTTATTAGGAGAAATAATCCTGTGAGATGCAGGAGCTGACACTACCTCCCTTTAATTGCCTGAGATGTGACAATGATGATGATTTTTTAAAAACATAGGTACTAGTGAAAACCATGCAGATAAAACAAAACAAAACAAAACAAAACAAACAAAAAAAAACCCCAAAACATTGCAGAAGCTGAGCAGGAAGGGGGAAAGTCCTTAGGGAATGAAAGGGAAGGAATGAGCAAAGTGGGAAGGTTAGTTGAGTTTGTAACCAGAAAAACCCAGAAGCTTCTCATTCAGTCATTCAGTGTTGTGACTTCCCTTCTGTTTCCCCCTGCTCTTCTTATTGCTGATATCTGCTAGCAAGAGGCTTCTCCCTGGGGGATTTCATCATCATTTCATCTCTCAGTCTTGATTCCACTCAAGAGAAATCAATAAGACCCCAGAGGGTAGTCTAGCATCAGTTTGATGGCCTATGGAATAACTTGCACTTTGTGAATATTACAAGATGGAAGATAGCATGGTAACTTGCTCTCAGGAACATTGCCTAGGAACTTGAATTCACTGGGATTTTCCTGATTTTATTCATGACAGTAGTCCAACCCTTTCTGTGCCATTCTTGACTTAATAGAAGTTCTCTCCATACCCTTATCCTGAGTTTTTCTACAAGTGAAGTTGTAAGGGGGAAAAAGGAGAGAATAGAATATAAACTCCTGAAGGGTAGAGACCATCTCATTTTTGTAATTCCATTTCTAATGCTTAGAACAGTTCCTGACACACAGATATTTAATGAATTCTTGTTGATTGAAATTAAAATGGAAATAAATAAATGCTTATTAAATACTAAGTATATACCAGCTACTGTGCTAAGTGTTTTTTACAAATATTTGAATTGATCCTCACAAAAACCCTAGATGTTATTATGGGTCTAACTTTAAAATTGAGGAAACTGAGGCAGACAGAAGTTAAGTGATATGCCTATGGTCACATAGCTAGTGTCTGAGATTGCAGTTGAATGGAGATCTTTTTGGTTCCAGGACCAAAATTCTACTCACTCTGCCACCTAGCTGCCTCTGGCTGAACATGGACTTGAACTACACTAATTTAATGACATATTTGATTAAAGATATATATGGTATAGAAGAGAATGGGGAAATGGTATAAAACAATAAGCATTTAATAAGTGCCTATTTTGTATGAAGTTCTAAGAATACCAAAAAAACAAAAGACAAAAAAACAAACAAGCAAAAAACAACCCCCCCAAAAACATTCCTGACATCAGGATATTTACATTCTATTGAGGGAGATAAAATCTAGAAGCAGAGGAACAAATTTAAATTAATTTGAAAAAGGAAAAGTACTAACAACTACAAGCAGAGATCAAGAAAGACTTCTGCAGGAGTTAGAACCTTAGTTGAACTTTGAAGGGAATGAAGAGCTGATTTTGGGGAAAGAGTTGAGGAGGGAGTGAACTCCAGTTTGAGGGAACAGACTGAGGAATGGCTTGTAGAAAAGACATGGAATAATAAGTTTGGAGAATAGCTAGTGTATCACCAATTGAAATAATATAGACGGAGAATAGAAGAGGGCCCAGGACAGAGCCTTATGGGACACCTGCAATTAGTGTCATGACCTGGATGAAAATTTAATCAAGAGTCTCTTCTCTCCCTGGATCTCCCCAACCTTATCTGTATGTAAATAAGCATTAGAACAGTAAATCATTTAACAACTGCTATTCTATGGGCAAGATGGAGAAATGTGGTTGGAAAATAACACATTAAGGTGGTGATTTCCATTAGCTCAATGCTCCAATGGTTCTGTGATCTCATTAACATGGGTATGACACAGATCACAACCTTTACGATTGCTTCTATAATGGGACTCTTGCATTCTGCCTCATGCTATCTTGACATGATGAGGATTCCAATGGAACCTTGCAATACAGATCACTGTTATCCTTCCCTTATTGACTAGCTGGAGGTAGCTTCATGAGTAAAATGAGCAAATGAGTAGAATGGATCTAGAATCAGAAGACCTGGGTTTAGGCAAAAATAACTGCCATATGGGAATAGTGTAGAAGGGATTATTTTTTATGCATTGGAGTACATGATGACTAAGGTCTTGCTTAATTCTTAGATCCTGTGGATCTTTAATTCTGTGTTATCTTTCAATTTGGTAATTTGGCACCAATATTTAATAATTCCATTTATTTGGGCAAGTCATTTCATTTTTCTGAGCTTCAAGCTTTTTAGCTATAAAATGGACACAGCAATACTTTTATGATCTAATGTATTTTAAAGGAAAATTTGCTTTACAAACCTTAAATTATTAATGACATTATTAAAAGAAGGGAAATTATATTAATTTTAAATTTGTTTTTAATAACCTTGAAAAGACTACTTCTTATTCCTGAGTTTATTTTTGAACACTGTGTGGCTAAACATTAATTCTATCACGTTTGTGGCAGCCCTTTTTGTAGTGGCTAGAAACTGGAAACTGAATGGATGCCCATCAATTGGAGAGTGGCTGAATAAATTATGGTATATGAACGTTATGGAATATTATTGTTCGGTAAGCAACGACCAGCAGGACGATTTCAGAGAGGCCTGGAGAGACTTGCATGAGCTGATGCTGAGTGAAACAACAACAAGACTATATGATGATCAATTCTGATGGACATGGCTCTCTTCAACAATGAAATGTTTCAAACCAGTTCCAATTGTTCAGTAAAGAAAGCCATATACACTCAGAGAGAGGGATATGAAATGTGGACCACAACATAATATTTTCATCCCCTCTATCGATGTTTGCTTGCATTGGGTTTCCTTTTTCAGATTTTTTTCCCTTGTAGATAGGATTTTTCTTGCACAGCAAGATAAGTGTGGAAATATGAATACATACATTCGACTTGTCAAGTATTTTAATATAATTAACATGTAGTGGACTTCCTGCCATCTAGGG
>JAJPUD010013585.1:32461-43767 GCA_023553655.1 Myrmecobius fasciatus
TATTTTTACTTTATTTTGCCTCCTTTTCCCCCCTCCCCCCTTTTTCTTTTTCAGTATGGTATCCCTTCCACCTCTAATTTCTTTTCCATTATTATCAAAGAAAAATCAAATTATACTGCCATTCTTTAAAGGATACCTATAGTAGGAATATAGTTCTCAAGAGTTTTCCTTTTTACCTTTTTATGTTTCTCTTGAGTTCTCTATTTGGAGGTCAAATTTTTTGTTCAGATCAGGTCTTTTCATTAGAAATAGGTGAAATTCTCCTGTATCATTGAATGACCATCTTCTTCCCTGGAAGATGATGCTCATTCTAGCTGGATAACTTATTCTTGGCTGTAATCCAAGTTCTTTTGCCTTTCGGAATATCTGGTTCCAGGCCCTTCGATCCTTCAATGGGGAAGCTGACAGATCCTGTGTAATTCTAATGACAGTTCCTCGGTATTTGAACTGTTTCTTTCTAGCTGCTTGCAATATCTTTTCCTTGGTGCGATAGTCCTGAAATTTGGCCACGATATTCCTTGGGGTTTTAATTTTGGGGTCTCTTTCTGGAGGTGATCGGTGAATTCTTTCAATGCCAATTTTGCCTTCTGATTCTAAAACATCAGGGCAATTCTCTTTCATGATTTCCTGGAAGATAGCATCCAGGTTCTTTTTTTCATCGTGGCTTTCAGGGAGTCCGATAATCCTTAAATTGTCTCTCCTGGATCTGTTTTCCAAGTCAGTTGTTTTTCCTAGGAGATATTTCATATTTTCTTCTATTTTTTCATTTTTTTGTTTTTGTTTAACTGATTCTTGAAGTCTTATTGAGTCATTTACTTCTATTTGTTCAATTTTAATTTTTAAATATTATTTCCTTCAGTTATCTTTTTTAGCTCCTTTTGTAGCTGGCCAATTGAATTTCTGGATTCAATGCATTCTTTTTCCATTTTGCCAGTTTTATTTTTCAGTGAATTGTTGTCTTTTTCCAACTCATCAATTTTGTTTTTCAGTGAATTGTTGTCTTTTTCCAATTCACCAATTTTGTTTTTCAGTTCACCATTTTTATTTTCCAGTGAATTGGTGATTTTTTCCAATTCACCAATTTTGTTTTTCAGTGAACTGTTTTCTTTTTCCAATTCACCAGTCCTATTTTCCAGTTTTTATCAATGCCTCTTTTACAACAGGAGGTTTAGTTTGAAGAACTGTGCTTGGCAAGGGTCAAACTTTATTAAACTTTTTAGAAGGGTAAGTAGTAAAGCAAGTATTTTGTGTTTCAATTGAGGAAATTTTCTTACTAAGATTACCCTATTACAAAGAAACCATAGGTTGGGTTTAAAAAAAAAAGGAAGAAGAGATTATGTAAATCAAAGGATATTTGCAATATTGTGTATAAAAGATTTGTTGGAAGGAGTACATATAGATACAATGATATTTACACAGATAAAGTCTGGCCAAAGGCAAAATTGTGAAGTGTACAAAACCTTGACAATCACATTTTGTGATTCTCACTTCCCTTTTGTTAAAATTTTGATCCTCTGATAGCACTTTACATTTCATACCCTTACCCTGTGGCTCAGTGTTGTCAGCCAGCTCCAGATACCTTTTGTCATAAAGAAGAAATGATAGCTCACATTCATAGTGTGGGTTCAAGATGGACAAAGTATCTTTTTCTCAACAACCCTGTGAGATACAGACTCTGAGAATTATTATTTCCATTTATAAATGAGGAAACTGAAACTCAAGGAATTGAAGTTATTTCCCCATGGTCAGACAGAAACAGCAATTACACACAAGTATCTAGATTCCCCCCTATTCTATTATGCTTCATGTTAGATGGGAAAACTATCAAAAAACTAACTCAGTCTCATATCACCTAAATCCTGCAGTGGACAGAACACTAGCCCTGGAGTCAGGGAGATCTGAGTTCAAATCAGATCTGAGTCAATAGACATTATCAATGTAGAAGTGGACAAGGCACTTAACCTCTATCTGTCTCAGTTGTCTCATCTTTAAATTGACGATATCAGTGGCTTAGGTTGCTATGAGAATAAAATGATATATTTGCAAAGAGCTTTTCAAATATTAAAGCATTATAAAGACTGGCTCTTATGGATTTGCCTTTTAAAGGGATATGGTCTTATAATTGGTAAAAGCATTAGAATTCTATGGCACATGAATGGGATAGATTCATCTGGGCAAAGAGAATTTTTCTGTACCCCTCTCTGACTCAAAGCTTATGCTGTATACTATATTCAAGGCCAGCTTGTAAACAAAGACAATTATAAAGCTCTTCCTATGCGGCAAAATTAGTAGAGTCATGGACTTCAAGCCTATGCAAGAACAGAGAAGCACAAATCTCCTTCTTGCCTCAATCAATAAATCAATACGTCAACAAACATTTAAGGGCATACTATGCAGAAGTATTGCAAATCTCCAGGCATACAAAAGATCAAGGAAAAAAATAACCTTTTGCTAGAATTTTGTAAAGATAATAGTGCAGTGCTCTCTACTCTGTGGTCTTTCTTAAGAGAGGTTTTGATGCAATTTACCATTTTTGGAGCAGGACTAGCTCTACAGTAAAGCATAGTCTTAAGATTTCTTCTTTCTTTTTCTGCTCTCAATATATACTTTTTATGTGAAGACCATGAACTGAATTAAAAGTTGCCTACATGATGAAAGCACTGAAAACTTCAGATAAAACACTTCAATATGGCCTGCTGACAGCAGAAATTGCTCTGGCAGGTCTTGTGGTGCTGAGAATCTGACTGAGAAACTGCCTTTTGACCACTGCCACCTAAGAGGAACATCTCTGAGAAGGAAATAAACAGGCAACAGGGGATGCTATAGTTCCTGAAACTACAAGGGGCTAGGTGAGCCCTGACTCAGTTCTGTTTCTGCCTGTTGAAAACAAACCAGTCAAAACCAAATGAGCCCAAAGAGAAATGGAAGAAGTGAGAAGCCATCACTGCCACAGTTGTCTGAAAGAGGATTCTGAAAAATACCTCACAGTGGATATGACCCAGGCCTATGTCAATGAGAAGAAACTAGACCATGAGGGAAATTATCAGGTGCAATGGATAGCGGGTCAGGTCTGGAGTCAGGAAAGTTCATCTTCATGAGTTCAAATCTGGCCTCAGACACATAGTAGCTGGGAGAATCTGAGTGAGTCGCTTAACCCTGTTTGTTTCAGCTTCCTTAGCTATAAAATGAGCTGGAGAAGCAAATAGCAAACCATTCCATTATCTTTGCCAAGAAAACCCCAAATGGAGTCACAAAGAGTCAGAAATGATGAAATGACGGGCAGCTAGGTGGTGCAGTGGTCAGAGCACCAGCCCTGAAATCAGGAGGACCTGAGTTCAAATCTGGTCTCAGATACTTCCTAGCTGTGTGACCCTGGGCAAGTCACTTAACCCCAATTGCCTCAGCAAAAAAAAGAAAAAAAAAAGAAAAAAAAAAGAAAGCAAAAGAGTGCTGAAGTATTTCCATGCAAGAAGAAAACATGTGACAACTTTACAACAGTGCTGTGATGCTATGCTGGTTAAATTATAGATAGGTTATAGTTAATCCAACCTTAATGGTCTATGCATATTATTCAGGGAATTGATAGAAACTGTGCAACACATCACTACAGGTTACAAAAGTTCTGTTAAGACAAAACCTAGTGGTTGGAATTATATGACAGAAGCCTCTTATTTTTCAGGGACTGAGAAGTGATAAATTCCTATTCCACAAAAGCAGATCTCAAAATATTTTAGAGAAATAAACTAATAAATTTTACTGAAATCATGTCATGATCACAGACTTGATTATTGCTCATAATCACTCAAATGTAACATTGATTATAAAACCTTAAGAGCTACATTTTCACTAGCTGATACATGTGATAGGATCATCTATCAGTGTTTTTCCATATTCCCCCAACACATGATTTAGATCCATTATGTCCCTTTCCTCCTCTAAAATATAATGTGCTTTCCTACTCCCAAACAGTAGTTAGCTCTCCCAAAAAGACAACAGGGCTGTCCCAGGCATCTAAATTGCCCTTTCTTTCCTTTATACTGTTTTCTTGATATCTTAAGGATTTAAAAAGTCCCATCCATGTGGAGTTTGTGCATCTTGGACCTGAGACCACATGAGTCATCAAACTCTGTTGTGTTGATCAGATATATTTCTAAAAGAAAACAAGAAAGGCTGAATTTACCAAATGTGAAAATCAGTGCTATTTTATCCTTGCTAATATCTTTTCTTTGCCATAGTTAAGTAAACCTCTTTTGATAGTGTTCAGTGCCCCTTAAGTACTTCATTTTGTGTCATGAACTAGAAGGCATCAGTCCCACCTGTGACATTTGGTATAGTTGGTAACTGGGATGAGATGGTCTTGTGGACATCTTGTAGTTGAGTTGGGGTAAGGATAATGCAAATCCAGAGTCATTAAGTAGATACCAACATCCTAGAGTCCAGGTCCTAGGTCCTGAATTGATGATTTGAGGAGGAAAGAGTTACCTTCTGAACCTTGGCTAGCTAAAGCTGAAATAAGGATTCATCTAGTAGTCCTGCCATAACTAGACATGAACTTGATAGATCAGTATTAAGTAGGAATTGAGCTAAGTTTTGAGCCTTTGTTCTTAGAAACTAAGGTAGTATAAAGGGGAGAATGCACAATAAATTGGGGGGATGTCTCTATGTTTATTCTTGCTACAACTTTGAAATCAATATCCCTTTGTAAAAGTTACTTGGTAAAAAATGGTTAAATGTAACTGGAATGCAAATCATAGACTTCTGATGATTGAAGTGGCATTGGGTCATATAGTCAACAGATGTTTGAGACAGAAAGAAGAGAAATCTCTATACTGCAGAGAACCTTAGACCTCTGAAAGGAGAAGTTGCAACCATAATTTTGGGACATAGGATCAGATCATACACTCTATTGCTAATTGTTCTTCTTTCTCAATATTAGGAGGGCACTATCTTGACTTGTAAGTAGATTGAATCAAGAGGACTGGTGATGACCTCAGATACCTTTCTAAGTTAGTCTTTCTCAGGTTTTAGTTTTTCTGAGGCAACATCCATTTTCATACTCCCACTATAATATATTATCATCCTCTCTACAATAAATAACAACCCAATCAAAGTCTAAAACATTGCTAATTATATGAAGTGGGTCAATAGTAAATTATGGTAATGAAGAATTTTGAATTCTTCTATTCACTATGGTGACCTTTTGTGTCAGGATACAGATAGTGTCCATAAAGGCTCTGAAACTCTGGAGAATTGACCTCTTGGGGTATCATTGTGTTAGCACTCTAGTCAGTGTAATATAACTGCTTCAAAGAGTCAAAGAAATAAGTGGGAGTTACTATGGGAATGTAGACTGATCATACTCAAAACTGTTATGATGATTGGCTTGACATGGAGAATAATAGAAAAGTTCTCCTTAGTTTGTAAGTTAGGCATAGTTTCTTTGTTGGGACCCTTGTGGAACTATGAATGTATACTCAATTTATACTTGGTTCTCAATGAAGACACTGCCATCATTTGATCTTGGGATGTCACTAAAATACCTAGGGAAAATGGAAAATCCAATAGCCTCAAGACTTTTTCAAACTTGGTATGTCCTCCTATGTCCAAAAGAGTCATGGGGAGGATCCCTAGATCAAAGTTTATGATGAGGTATCTTCTCTTCCCTCCCCTCAAGGCAATTCTTTTTTAGTAGTCTTACTGGACTGTCACAATTTTTACAAGTGAGTCATACTTGTTCATACCCTGAAATATATCATTTCTAAACTACCTTGATAATTTATAAATGACCCTTGAAGTATCACCAAATTTCTTTGGATTGCCAAATGCAGTTCTCCTGCAATGTTATTTCAGTTTCAAAGACTTTTTACACTTACTTTAAAGGTTAAGAATGAAATTGATTTATTGGGTATCTTATCACTTAATTTGAATGGGGTGGATGACTTGATTGATTATATCAATCAATCCCACTCTTATGCCAGTAAGCTTCATCTCATTTTTCTTAATAAAAGATATCCCATATCTACTGCCAAAGGTGAGTGACACTTTAAAATATAAGTCAATTATGCACTTATGTGTCTTACAAAAACCATTGATATCTTGTATACTAAAAATTCCCTAACAGTCTGTAGACACAAGAAAAATGATAACATTGGTTGGAGAGCAAATAGAGTCTGTCAAAAAAAATCCTAGAATTGTAAAGAACAACTTATTATCAATTCTTAATTATCGAAGAAGCAGACTGAAAGTAGTATAATATTAACAATGCCTTTATTGATTATTGTGAAGGCTTTAATTCAGTTCCATTGCTGTGACTTGCTAATATATTACTAATATATCAAAAAACCCCACAAACACATGTATTCAGGTAGTGAGAATGCTAAAAATGATGGGAAGAAAAATATGGGATGATAATTTGATACAGTGGTAGGATCTCTTGAAGGCTTTTTAAAGAGGGAGGAACTTGGTCGTTTTAAAGCAATAAGGAACAAACTCATAGACAAGAAGAAATTTAAAACTAGAGAAAAAGAGGTTTAATAGGAGCAATAGTTTAACCCCATCCTCATATGCAATTTGGATTTTTCCCTCCCTTAATCAATAGATATTGAGAATTTGACCAGTCTTGTTTGGCTGCTCCCAGGACTAAGAACTCAGATTACTGATGTCATATGATGCAGTTAGAGGGAGTTGGAAAAACTTGGAGATGCATGATTGGTGAATTGCATTGGGAACTTCCCCAGCTGAATCAATTCAATGGGCGTGCAGTGCCTCTCCTTGTTGAATATTCTTTTGCTATGGCTAAGTGAATCTCCTTTTGTTAGCTGCTGAGTGACTTGCAAGTGTTTGTTCCAGTATTAAACCTTAACTAAAAGGGGCCTGTCTTCAGTCAGACACAGCCCAGAATAAGAAATTATTGAGGATAAAATCTACTGAAGAAGAAGGGAGGGAATTAGATCAAAGACATGTTAGATGACTTGTCCTTGGCAAAGAAAAGGGCCACATTATTATCAGAGCTTGGAGAAGAGGAGGGGAGTATAGAAGATAATGTCAAAGAGGTTTGAGATAAAGAGAAAGGAAGCTCACCAAAAAGACTTAAGTTTTCTCAATAAAGTATAAGGTAAAGTCTTGGGCTAAGAGGGTGAGATAAGGGAGTAGTGTGGGAGCTTTGAGAAAAGAAAAGATGGGGAACATCCTCTATAGTGAGTGGGATAAGGAATCAATTATTTGTCATTCATGTTTGACTCTTCGTGATCTCATTTGGGGTTTTCTTGGCAAAGATACTAAAGTGTTTTGCCGTTTTCTTCTCCAGCTCATTTCACAGATGAAGATACTGAGGCAAATAGGATTGGGTGACTTGCACAGGATCACATAGCTAGTAAGAGTCTGAGACCAGATTTGAACTCAGGTTGAGTCTTCCTGATTTCAGTCCTGGCATTAGCTAGTTGCCCCATAAAATAAATTTATAATTAGATTAAGGAACATAAGAGTTTTGATCATGAAAAGCGAACATTTGTATGTTATAGTGTGATAATCCTTCTGCATGGCTGAAGTCATAGCATTAGAGAAGACTGAGGAATTGGAAGGTGTATGTGTTTGAAGGATCATGAACATCAATTGTAGAATCCTAAGGGCAGGAATTGAGAAAAGAGAGGAAGATAGTGAAACAGTCACTAAACTTCATGAGAAAGGACCTGGGAGCCAAAAGACAATAATCCCTGTAATCATGATCACCAAATTATTGATAAAGAAATGAAATATAATAAAGTCAAAGAAAAAAGTTCATTTGTTCCTAGTTCTCTCCTCTGTAGTAAAGCTGATCAGCTCTGCTCCCATTTTTACATGAGAATCCTTAAAATTATTTAGAATTGTAACCACAATCTTTTCCATATAACCTAACCTCAGTCTTTACTTGTCCAGGATAAATGTCAAATTTCTTCAACTGAAATCTTCATACTTTCATACGATGTGGCCATGCTGTGGTTTAGACATACACCTTTTAAAATTCAGTATCCCAAATTGATAACAGAATTTACCTAACAGGATTTTTGAGAACATCAAATGAGATGATATTTGTAAAGGGGAATCATTGCCCTTTAAATTTAAAGTTTATAAAATACTTTATAAATTGAACATAGTATTCCTAGATGTACTCTATGTAGTCTGTAATAGAGGGAAAGCACCTGTGCTTTTATTAATGTAGATCAAGATTAAATCACTGAGGATTTGTTTGATTTTTGAAAAAGCACATCACATTTCTGCTTATAAAAGTCAAGCATTGAAAGAGACCTCAGCTGCTATCTAATCCCACCCTAACTTGAATCATGGTTCCCTTCTTTTACTTGTGGCCATCCAGCATCTGTTCAAATATGTTCTTTGATGAATAACTCACTCTTTTATGTAGCAGCCCATATCATTCAGGTTATAGTTAACTAAAATCCCCAAATCTTTTTGACATGAAATGCAGCCAGCCCAGGTTTCTCTCCCGTCTCAGGTTGTACTTATGAAACTGATATTCTGAGCCCAAAGAACTCTATATTTATCCCTGTTTAATATTATCTAGTTGATTTGGGCTCTGATAAAAATCTGCATCTTAATTCTGCCCTCTATCATACTAGCTATTCTCAGCTTAGTATTACCTGCAGATTTGAAAATCATTTTTTATGTATCCAAGTCATTGATAAAGATGTATGACAGTGGGCAAAGATCTTCCAAGTTAAAAATAGAGCCATTAGTTTCATGTTCATATTTAATCAAACTTGAATACAATCGTACTATCATGTGGCTCATGTTTCTCCATTCACTCCACAGGATGTCATGAGAGACTTTGTCAATTGCTTTGCTGAAGTTCAAATAGACTACATCTATGAAACTCTGCCAATCTATCAACCCAATAACCTTAAAAAAGGAAAACAGGTTAGAGCAGTATGACTCCTAGGAACTCAGTCTTCTAATTAATGAGGAACAACTAGTGAGATAAACTACAATTCCTTTTCAGGTTTGGGCTAAAGTTCCATTGAGTACCCCACATTTGCAACTTATAGTTAGAGTAAACATTTTTTGAACGATCATCAGGTACTTTTGGAATTTGTGACAGTAATTGTCTATGTCAGACTGTAGTGTGTGCCAGACCTCTAAGCCTTCCAAAATGTTGTGGCTAGGGGCTGCTGCCTACCATGAGTTGGCTTCATGCTGCTTGGTACTGTCAAACAAAGCAGTTACTTTCTTCTTCATCTCAAGTAAGAGGAAAAATACCTCAGAAATAGAACAGAACATCTGGGCTATGTCTACATATATATTGTGAAGCAGAAAGTTTGAGCAATTGTCTGATGAATGGAACCCATGCAAATGGGCAATCTGGATAATTCAAAGAAAAATCTCCAGATCTGTTCTTAATGATGCAAGTATGTTGAAGTGGGGGAAATTCTTCTGAATTATGCATATCGTTACTTCAGTTCTTCATTTAATTTTCCCATGTAGACACAGTTAAAGACTAGAGAGCAAGTAATGCATGATTTATGTGAAGTGGTCCCTGGAGTTAGATTCTCAGATGAGTAGAAGCATATCTAAAACAAATAAACAAAAACCTTTCCTTAAAAAAAACAAAACCTGATTTCCACCCCCTCCCTCATCCTATGATGGGAGGAGGAATAATCTAGCTAGGGTAAACAGATTAGAATAACTAAATGTGTTCTCCACACTCTTTTCAAACAGGAACTGAAACATTGTGCCCAAATCCCATGACTTCTTGGAGCCCCCAGCATTTGATCTCATAAGAAATAGAGAATAAAATCAAGGATAGAGATACCAAGTGCCCTTAATGCCTTCTTTCCATGGAACTTTTACATCTACTTCTGCAAATCTGTAGAGATCTGTTATTTTACACTCCATATTCTTTAATTTTTTCATCCTCTCTTATCCATTGTTTACTTTCCCAGATATTTTTATATTTCTGCCTTTTGTTTTTTAAATAAAATTCATTTATGACCATATGCCTTTCTCTTCTATTCCTTTTCCTGTGGACCATTCCTTATAACAAAGGTTATTGGTGGACACATTCAAGTGTCCTCTTGGAAATACATCTCTTCATGACTCCAGATAGTTCTAGCTTCACCATCGATGCTCAATTTATTTTAATAGGTACATTGTCATTAAACCATTGGCTGAAACTCACATCATTTCTACCATTGTTGCCTCTTCTTAAATCCTCCATTTGTTGTGCCACAGTTCCCCATCTCAGTTTTCCTCAATTGTTCTGCCTCAATTTCCTTTAATTATTTGGCCCCAATTGTTCTGTGTAAGTCTCCCTGGTGACAACCCCCCTTCATGGCCATTAGAACTGAGATAATTGGGGCTGCAGAGTAATGGCCTCTGGCATTCCAAAGAGTCATAAAACCTCCAAATGGCTTGTCTCAAATACTTAGACATACCCCTTATTTTTATGGCCTCAGACTCCAGTGTCTCTTAGATCCTTATCATAATTTGTGATCCTTCCTCCATACCCTCAACCTATAATAACTGAATTTATGGACCTTTTCTGGAACTTCTATTCCCCAGTGCTCTGCCCCTATAAGGAGCCCTATAAGAGTCCTTGGAGCCCCTCACTTGAGTGTTGGATGCTTGAGTTAAGAGTTCCATTCAGACACTGACTAATATGGCTGCAAGTCCAAACTTTCCACTACTATCAATAAACTATTTAAAAAATCTCCAATCTCTATACTGCCTCAGTTTCTCCCAAGCATTACACATTATACCAGATATTTTGGTATCATAAGACATAGACTCTTCTTTCTGGTATTAGTCCAAATTTTCCAAATAAAGCCCCTATATTTGAGGCTTTGGAAATTCAACAACCACAAGTTGGCTCTAAAAATGAAGTAAAAATAGGGAAATAGTCAAGGTCACATCAGTATTTGAAAGATTTAATTCCATGAAAGGCCCATCAATCCAATGCTTCTACATATGAAACTTTAAAATTGAGTTTGAGCTATTGTATGCTGGAACCCATTTAAAGGTCTCCTCTGCATATAAGCAATTGAATTGCTTCATAGATCAGAATGTCTAAAAACAAATTATTTTAAGAAGTTCAATAAATAAATCCTCTTGGATTTTTATTGGGACTCAAGATAGATGTGCTGCCTGTTGAATTTTGCTCTATAGTAAACAGTTGTAGAACAAAGTCCTGCTGTACCTCCCTATTTGCTAAATCACTAATGGGATTTTGTAGGAAAAAAGTTTATTTAGAATGACTAAATAAAACATTTAGTTTGCTTGATCTGGCTATTTTAGTGGGCCATAAATCTTTGGATTCT